>JALIZH010027153.1:0-39656 GCA_030522465.1 Rhipicephalus appendiculatus
TAAAATAATGAGAAATAGAGGGAATATGACATAAAAATAGAAAGACAGTGAAAGAGAGAGAAAGAAAGGGACAGAGTCAGAAAAAGAGATTCAAAAAACAGAAAGCATAACCAAAACAGAAAGAAAGAGAAAAAAGAAAGATGGAGAAAGATGCAGAGAATGAGAGAGACAGAAAAACAGAGAAATAGAGAATGAGAAATAATGGATACAGAGCGAAACAGATACGAAAAAGCAGAGAGAAAGAAAAAAAGGAGGAAAGAGAAAAAAATAAATAGAAATAAATAAATATTAAATAAACAAATAAATAAATAAATAAATAAATAGAAACAGAGAAGGGCCCCCCAGCCGCGTTCAACCTTCAGACTTGCCACCACTAGTGCGAAGAGGCCACAATTTTTTCTTACCTTCTGTTTTTTCTTCTTTCAGCCACCCTCCCCTCATTCCCTGACCCTCTATTGCCCACTTTCAGTGCCGTTATATGCTCAGTCCGTTTCTCCAATGCGGACATTTAATTCCCTCCAGATCGTACACCCCATTATTCGACGCCTCTAGGTACGCGACAAAACTCCTTCATTTTCTAAGGTTATATACTTACATGTTCATTAGATTAACAAGTTTTAGATATTTTGTTTTTTCTTAGTTTTGTAGTGTTTCTTTGTTTTCTACGGAAACTTTTCAGCGGTCGATCATGAAGGCGGTTCTTTGAGGGCTGGTAATTATGCATCGTATTTTTACCTTAGCTTTTACTACCTTCGATTAAGAGAGACCATAATTACTTCATAACCTTTCCCTCCTATAAGTTATTATTTTTCTCACAATAACCGGCTCCCTTATCTGAGAGCAGCAGACCGTTCCCTTAGAGTGCTTTGTGGTTGTTACATCGATTTTGTTTTTTTCCGGAGTGTCTCCTTCCATATTGAGGTTTTCTTTTTCACTCAGACTTCAACTTTTATCATTTGCTCTCAGGCTGACTTTCGTATGATCTTCCTGTGGGCAGTCCGCACTACGAACTGAACGAAAGGTACGAGGGTACACAAGAGGTAGGTAGGGTCACGTGCGGTTTTGTCTTGTTTCGTTATACCTGGAACGCTTCATTAGTCTACGTTGTGCACTGCAGAGATGAAATAAAAGCCAATGAGAGTTGCTTGCTACAGCTTAGTGCCTGTACTGTCGCCCAATGCTACCTGCTACCTTCTATATGGTTCCCATTAGCAGCACTTCTTCTAAGTGGCTAATCAAGGGTACAACAGGTGACGCTAATGGACCCCGGAAGAGACGAGGCGTCTACAGAAACGAAAATGCAGAAAAATCTAGACTTCAAAATTATTCATAGCAATAGAGAAACACAAAGAAAGGTAATTTACTAAAAGAAGGCAGCGCGTTCGGCCTGAGCTTGTGCGGCCTGGCCTGCTACTCTGCACAGCGGAAAAAGGAAAACGAGAAAAAGAGTGATGATAATCATAGGCATTGCAATAGGTGATGTTTGTTTACAATTACCACGAAACGCAATGGTTTTCCTAGTGTCTAGTGCAGAACTCCAAGTCTAAAAATGTCCTCGTAGTAGTAGGCTGAGACTGTCTGGTCGGACACAGAGGAGAGTAGCCTAGTTTCACTGAGAGTTCTCACGCCCATTTCGACCAGTATTGAAGTCAGCGTCTTCTCAACAAAGTTGCATGTTGGGCCAGGTGGAACATGGAATTCCTAATGGTACTGAGCGCAAACACTATACAAAAGACAAGCGAGAAGATAAAGAAGCAGCGAATTCTTCCAACTAAGACTTCTTCGAAAGGTTCACACACACGCATATATATATATTGTCACGGGTGTGGATATATATATATATATATATATATATATATATATATATATATATATACTTCAAAAAAATATATCAAGCACGTAGGAAAAATTGTTCTGGGAAGGACTGACGTTTCGGCCGCGGGACGTGCTTGATATATTTTTCTGAACTGTTGCTTCCGGGTCCTATGTCATCCATTCACTTTATATATATATATATATATATATATATATATATATATATATATATATATATATATATATATATATATATATATATATATATATATATATATATATATATATATATATATATATATATATATATATATATATAGTGGGAAAAAGAATCACGCGGACCCCGATAGAATAAGGAACAAGAAAATACGACTTTCGTTGTTTTGGCACTGTATATTCTTACTAACGTTTCGTCTGGTGGACCAGACTCAAAGTCTGGTCCACCAGACGAAACGTTAGTAAGAATATGTCTGGTCCACCAGACGAAACGTTAGTAAGAATATACAGTGCCAAAACAACGAAAGTCGTATTTTCTTGTTCCTTATATATATATATATATATATATATATATATATTATTAATGACAACTAACAGACAATGATGCCAAGGAAAGTATAGGGGACGTTATTAGAAGTAATTGTAATGCAAAAATGTGAAGAAAGAGAAGTGGACGAAAAGATAACTTGTCACCGGCAGGGCATGTATATATATATATATATATATATGCGTGTGTGTGTTGCCACGTCTGTTATGTAGATGTGATCGGTTTTAAACCAGAAAGACTGTGCGCAATGCAGGCACAGATCACGCGCCAGTGTTCGAGAAGTTTCACGTTTGTAGTAGATAAACCACCAAGAGACGTTTGCGTGCTTCTCTCCGTGCCTTTCCTCTATCGAAAACAGATGTCATGACGTCACCTGTATGATTAGGTGACGTCGCGCGCAATAGACGCTGCCAGTGGGCGAGCAAGAGCCTGTTTTCTGCTAGCAGATGCGCGCGCTATTTGCGTTTCCACCTCGGATGCTGAGAAAGGGCAGGCGGAGAGGTGGATAGACGAGCCGACGAACGCAGCCTAGCGAAGGAAAGTGCGAAATGACGAAACGCGTGCAACTCCACCAGCGTTTCCAGTAGACTCGAGCAGAACTGCAACGCCACAACTAAATTTCGACCTCTGGGTGGTTTAGTGGCCCTTTAAGATAGCGCAGAGGATGTAAACACTCAAGATCATTAAGGCGAAAGCCTTTAATGTCTCATGCTCACGTCCGTCCGTCCGTACGTCCATCCGTCCTTCACTCCGTACGAGCCCTGGCACGGTGCCAGGTGGCCGCCGGGGCGCGCAAATAGACGCCGGTCGCGTCGGACTCAACAGCGCTCACGCTTTGCTTGCGTAGCGTCGCTCTGCCCAGCGTTTCCAATCATGCAAGGAGGGAGAAGTGCGCATCGCGTTCCATTCTGACCGACCCCGTCTCAACGGACACAGGCGTTCGCGGAACACACTTTGGAATTTACAGTGTCCGTCCGTTTAAGCGCTGGAACGCGGATGGTGTCTGCACTATGTGCACAGCGCGAGAAAATACGAACGCATGCGAACGGAGGCACATTAGTCTCGCGTCTCGCTGTGATTCGCGATAAAAAAATTAAAAAAAAAAAACGCAGACATTCCGGTTGTGTGCCATCCCACTGAGAGTGTAAAAGAAAAAAAGTCATGGCATAATCAGTCGAATGGCCACAAGCTTTCACCGAACACACTTTGGAATGTACAAAGTGTGCTTCAATTTTTCCAGAGCTTGCACGACCACCACTGATAAGGCTGGAAAGTTCGACGCGTGGTGCATAAAAGACGGCACGTCCCAGCGATGATCAGATTATCGATGGCCGACGCTCTGTTCACCGCTATCATTGTACAGTGTTTTGCTGTAGCCTTACTTTCTTTTTCCCTGCCACGAGGTCGGCCGAATTGTCACAAATGAGCACGTGAACCGCCCTCAAAAGCGCGTCATAACAGACGGCGCCAGCCGATCACGCACCGCGATTCAAGGCGCCAGCAACGGTCGCTTCTCCAAAGCGTACACCACCTCGCCTCCTCTATAAACAACGCACGCCGTGAAAGCGAACACCACGCAACATCGAGAGAATTCGAGAAGCCGACGCGGCTGCCACCGGCGCGCGTCCGTCTACGCAGTAGAACCTACTAAAAGGATCTACCCTGTTCCCTGGCTTTCGCTGTGCTGCGCCCACGTGAGTGGTGTGGAACGTTCTCGAACTCATGCGCGACCTGATATAAGCGGGCGACGACGGAGAGTCAGGCGGTCGGTCGGTGAAGAGCGGCAAGAGCCATGTGACGGAAAAACGACGGAGAGAACAACAACAACCAGCGCTGGAGTCTGCCTGTTTCCTAGACGAGAAACGTTGGGACGCATTTTCAAGAATTGCTGGAGTGGACGTTATCGGTGAATATGTCAAGACCATGAGTGTTCTGAAGATTTTGTAATGCATGACATTGCATATTTAGCGCGAGTTGTTTGTTTGTTCTCGTTGTCCCGATCGTATTTTGAGTTATATAGTAAGCCGACTTGCCGAGTGTATATGAATATATATCTGTATGTAATGGTTCATTGCCCTAATTAAGAATATATTCTGTTTTGTTGTCAACTCTTGGCTCTGACTCGGTCTTTGGACCACAACCGGCGTTCGCTGGCGCACTAAAGGACCTACCCTCAATTGTCCGAGCTTTCGTGGTGCGTTTCGGGGGGCCGATACGTCAGCCCTTGGAATCTGCCCGGCGATTGCCTTCCCATCTATGGGATTAGTGACAATTATTCTGGCATCCGCGACAGGACCTTTTTAGTGCACAGTGTGTCCAAAGTAGGGAGGAAGAGCCTTGAGTCGTTTACAGTGCCATCGTAATCGTATTGTGTGTCGCACCGCGTTCTCGCTAACCTTTGTGCAGGCATTGTTCGAAGTTAGGCAGATACTTTGAGGCCGAGAGCTAAGATTTGCTTACGGGCATCATGGATCTTGTGAAGTTAGTTGCCCTTGGTGAGAAGATGGGTCTTTCTGGGGCCGAACTACGGAAGTGGGTGAGCCAAAAGGAAAAAGAGGTGGCCGAAAGAGAGAGGCTGGCAGCTGAGAGGGCGAAAGAAGAGAGAGAAGCGGAGATGGCTGAGAGAGAAAGGCAACGGCAGCACGAGATAGAGCTCGAACGACTCCGTTTGCAACAGCGAATTGAAGCTCCCGACCAGGCTAGAGTCGAGAGTAGTGAGAGGGAAGATACTAGCTTCCGACTGAACCCAAGCAAGCTGCTTGTGGCCTTCGACGAAAATAAGGATGGCCTTAATGCTTACCTGCACAGGTTCGAAACGATTGCGAAAAGCCGAATTGGCCGGAGCATCAGTGGTCAACTGCCTTGAGCACTTGTTTGAGTGGCGAAGCCCTGAGTGTATACGGTAGGCTGACGCCGACCGATGCGGCTAATTACGCCAAAGTAAAAGCTGCTTTGCTGAAGCGATTTAGATTTACGGTAAAAGGCTTCCGAGACAAGTTTCGAACTGGAAGGCCAGCTGATGGGGAGACGGCTACACAGTACGCCGCGCGACTGAGCCACTATTTCGACCGGTGGATCGAACTTTCAGACACAACACAGGAGTACGGTGCGCTTAGAGAGCTCCTTATTAAGGAGCGAATTCTCGTCACTTGCCACCCGAGCCTGTCGCTGTATCTGAAAGAAAGGAAAGCCAAGTCCTTCGAAGACATGCTTGAATTGGCGGATCAATTTTTTGGACGCGCAAGGCGGCACGAATCTGGCCAGAGTCAAAAAGGATGGTTGCGAGGATTCGAAGAAACCTGCTCCTGATGAAAAGAAGAATTCGCAGGAGAATGTTACGCGATGTTACTTATGTAACCGATTGGGCCATCGCGCTAATAATTGTTGGTCAAACTTTACACGTCCCAGTGTAACGAAGTGTTTCAAATGCGGGAGAACTGGACACAAAGCCGACGCATGTCGCAGCGGAGACAAAGACGTTCCCCAAGTAGCCTGTGTGTATGCCCCGCTGAAAGAGCAAGCAGAACAGACAAATTGTAAGTTGGTCGAGCTGAAAAGCGGGAAGAAAATCCCTATCGTTGGTGCCGTGATGACAACACGCCCAACAGGTTTAACGAAAGGAATGCCTACGCTGCTTGGGAAAATTTCTGGAAAGGAAGTCACGGTACTGCGAGATACAGGAAGTAGCACGGTTGTCGTGCGTAAGAACTTGGTCCGTGAGAGCGAGTTAACAGGCTGGACCAGCCCGGTTCGCCTAATTGATGGTTCAATCCGGATGCTTCCCGAGGCGAAGATTGAGGTTGAGACGCCTTACTTCAGCGGGAGAGTTACTGTCCTGTGCATGACAACCCCCCTGTTCGATCTCATCATCGGAAACATCGACGGAGCGCGAGGGCCGAACGATCCGGAATGTTTGGGAGAAGACCTGAAGATAGAGCCCTCGTCAGCTCAGGAACCGCGAAGTGAAGGTACAGTAGACGACAATCCCATGACGGATGTCACCTGAGCTCAAGATGAAGCCGAGGTGCTAGAGAAAGTGAAACTTGAGACGCCAACTGTCACTGTACCAGACGAGAAAACGTGCCGTGCAGGTGATGTTGCAACGAAGCAACCACCGAAAACTATGAGTGAGAAGAGGACAAAGTCCGTCGCAGAAACTCAACAACGCGTCGTGCACGAGCTGGTGAAACATCAGCAAGGTACTAATGAACGCGATGACGAGCCGCCTGTGTCGAATATGTCAACGTCGGCAGAGACGCCTTTCACTACACCTTTTTCGGAGACTGCTCGCAGGAAGAAAAAGAGAAGCAACAAGAAAAGATCGAGCGAGCACCGCAAGAAAGGGCGTAAGCGCGACATGGGACACGCAGGATAGATTTCGAGGTTGAATTTGAATGTATTTGGCAGTGTTTAGCCTGAATGTGTTGTTTTGTTAGTATCCTTCTGTATGGCGAGTGACATGAAGTGTCTCTTGTGGTAACGTTATGTAAGCAATGCTATTGATATTGTATAGCGAGGTAAATGCAGAGCTTTGTGCTTTCGCGTTGTTTTATATGAAATGTGTGATGGAATGTTGTACTCATGTACCTGTGTTATCGTTCATGTGTAGAGAGATTGAAATGCAATGTGATTTGTATAGAGAGTTCCATTGTGAATATGACGCGCCGTGAGTAATGGACTGGAATTATGGACTCATGTATGTGGGACATTTCGTTGTGTGTGCGCGCTCATTTGTGTTCCTTGAATATCGGGTGATAATATTCTTAAAGTGGGGGGGCAGTGTCACAAATGAGCACGTGAACCGCCCTCAAAAAGCGCGTCATAACAGACGGCGCCAGCCGATCACGCGCCGCGATTCAAGGCGCCAGCCTTGAATCGCGGCGCGTGAGGGGTGGTGTACGCTTCTCCAAAGCGTACACCACCTCGCCTCCTCTATAAACAACGCACGCCGTGAAAGCGAACACCACGCAACATCGAGAGAATTCGAGAAGCCGACGCGGCTGCCACCGGCGCGCGTCCGTCTACGCAGTAGAACCTACTAAAAGGATCTACCCTGTTCCCTGGCTTTCGCTGTGCTGCGCCCACGTGAGTGGTGTGGAACGTTCTCGAACTCGTGCGCGACCAGATATAAGCGGGCGACGACGGAGAGTCAGGCGGTCGGTCGGTGAAGAGCGGCAAGAGCCATGTGAAGGAAAAACGACGGAGGGAACAACAACCAGCGCTGGAGTCTGCCTGTTTCCTAGAAGAGAAACGTTGGGACGCATTTTCAAGAATTGCTGGAGTGGACGTTATCGGTGAATATGTCAAGACCATGAGTGTTCTGAAGATTTTGTAATGCATGACATTGCATATTTAGCGCGAGTTGTTTGTTTGTTCTCGTTGTCCTGATCGTATTGTGAGTTATATAGTAAACTGACTTGCCGAGTGTATATGACTGTATATCTGTATGTAATGATTCATTGCCCTAATTAAGAATATATTCTGTTTTGTTGTCAACTCTTGGCTCTGACTCGGTCTTTGGACCACAACCGGCGTTCGCTGGCGCACTAAAGGACCTACCCTCAATTGTCCGAGCTTTCGTGGTGCGTTTCGGAGGGCCGATACGTCAGCCCTTGGAATCTGCCCGGCGATTGCCTTCCCATCTACGGGATTAGTGACACCAATAGAGTGTCATCTCGTACACGCCGCCTGCTGCCTTGGTCCACGCCTGCTATATATATATATATATATATATATATATATATATATATATATATATATATATATATATATTGTTACGTCTGAGGAAGGGTTTATTCAGACGCGAAGCAACGGTAGACTCGAAGATGTTGAACGGCCGCGCACTGAGGACCTTTTTCCACCAAGCGAACGTCCTCTTCTTCTCCCCAACCTTCCTGTTCCCCGCTACACAGATGCGCATAACCAAACTGCGTACACGGTAACATTTCCCTCCGCACAGACGAAGCCCACCGGGTGAGTCAAACAACCTCTCGAGGGATAAAGCGCTTCAATCGCGCAACATGAACGAGTTCAGTCTTTGCAGACCGTCGGCCATTTGAATGGAGACGCGCTACGCGGTAAGTTAACTCGCTCATGCGGTCAATAACAACATAAGGTCCGGCGTAGTGCGCCAGAAGTTTTTCGCATAACCCACGCTTTCGAGTTGGAGTCCACAGCAACACTAGGTCACCGTGATTGTACGTCACGTGTCGGCGTCGGCGGTCAAAACGTGCTTTCGAGCGATCTTGTGAAGCAAGAGTACGCAAATAAGCAAGGCGTCGGGCTTCTTCTGCACGACAGATGACCTCGGATACACAGGGATCATCGTGGTCCAAAAATGGGAAGATTGTATCAAGGGTATGTCGAGGTGGCCGAGCATATAGAAGAAAGAAGGGACTGTAGCCGGTAGTTTCGTGCTGTGCGGTGTTAAATGCATAGGTGACGAAAGGTAGAACGCTGTCCCAGTTCTTGTGATCTGATGCCACATACATGGATATCATGTTCGTGAGGGTTCTGTTTGTTCGTTCCGTAAGACCATTTGTCTGGGGATGATATGGTGTAGAGTGCCGAAATCTTGATGCACATACACGAAGCATCTCTTCCACCACGTCTGCAGTGAATTGTCGCCCCCGATCACTGATCACAAATTTAGGAGGTCCATGTCGTAGAATGACGAAACGTAGCATGAAGAAGCATACATTGGCTGCAGTCGCCGATGGTATAGCAGCCGTCTCGCAGTACCGAGTAAGGTGATCTGTGCACACGACTATCCAGCGATTTCCCTCAGAAGACCGCGGAAAGGGCCCAAGAAGGTCGATTCCGACTTGCTCGAATGGTGTTCTTGGAGGCGGCACAGGATGGAGTAGTCCCGAGGGAGCACTTGTAGGGCGCTTGTGGCGTTGACACTCGTTGCAGCTAGCCACGTACTGTTCCGTCGTCTGGCGCATTTTGGGCCAGTAGAACCTTTCTTGAAGGCGGGAAAAGGTTTTCGCCGTGCCTAGATGACCGGATGTTGGATCATCATGCATAGCTTGCAAGACGGAAACGCGGAGACTCTTCGGAACCACCAGGAGATATCGTGAGCCGGTCGTAGTATAATTCTTTTTGTACACTAGCCCGTCGCGTATGCAGAAACGAGTAGCAGACGATTTTGGCTCGGTACCAAGAAGTTGCTGTATGTGGCCATCCCTTTGCTGCTCGGTCTTAAAGGCACTCGTATCGGGAAATCGTAGGTCTAATGATGAGATATAGGTGTCGAAATTGTCCGCGTCACAGTCCGTTGTAGGGAGCGGCAGTCGGGAAAGACAATCTGCGTCAGCGTGACGTCGGCCACTTTTATAGGAAACTGTGAAGTCATATTCCTGTAGACGAAGTGCCCAACGCGCAAGTCGACCAGATGGGTCACGCAGGTTGACCAACCAGCAGAGAGAATGATGGTCTGTCACGATGGTAAAGGGGCGTCCGTACAGGTATGACCGGAAGCGCTGCACTGCGAAGACTACTGCGAGGCATTCTTGTTCTGTGACGGTGTAGTTGCGCTCGGACTTGCTTAGCGAGCGACTTGCATACGCTACGACGTGTTCTTTGGTATCGAAGCGTTGAACCAACACAGCACCTACCCCAACACCGCTAGCGTCTGTGTGCAGTTCTGTGGAAGCCAGAGGATCGAAGTGTCGAAGAATCGGATGAGACGTCAAAAGGAACTTCAACTCAGAAAAAGCAGACGCACATTCCGGGGTCCAGTCAAACTGCACTCCTTTCTGAAGCAGGGACGTTAGTGGGTGCGCGATATTGGCAAATCCAGGAATGAAACGACGGAAGTATGAGCAAAGGCCCAAAAAGCTGCGCAGTTCTTTTACTGAGTGAGGTTGCTTGAACGCCTCCACTGCGGCCGTCTTCGCGGGATCCGGTCGTATGCCTTCTTTGTCCACTAAGTGTCCAAGGACGAGAGTTTGGCGCTCTCCAAAACGACATTTCTTTGAGTTGAGCACCAAGCGTGCTTTGCTTAGGCAGTCCAGCACGAGATCGAGACGTGTGTTGTGCTCACAGAAGGTGCGCCCGAAAATCACTACATCGTCCAAATAACACATGCACACTTCCCACTTTAAACCACGCAGAATGTTGTCCATGAAGCGCTCAAAAGTTGCAGGTGCATTACACAGCCCAAACGGCATTACATTAAACTCAAAAAGCCCATCTGGTGTAACAAATGCCGTTTTCTCCTTGTCTTCCTCGTGCATAGGGATATATATAGCGAATAGAACAAAATATGGTTTTGAGGAAAGGAAAACAAAAAAAGAAACCAAAAAAAAGTGCACGCTAGGAATATAGTGATACGTCAGTCAAGTGCAGTTACACCACCCTCGTCCCTACGTCATGCCAGAAACTAATGTTCCTTGCTGGAAACAGGAAGAAAAAAAAACCGCCAGGCCTGCGCAGAAGGCGCAGCACAGCCACAGCGAAAGCTGGGAGAGAGGGCTTTAGCCTTTTTTAAACATTCTTGGGGCAACTACTACAAGCCCACTAGCATGGTACCCACTACGCTATAAATCATCATAATTTTTGTGTAGTGGGGAAGCGTCTACTATGCCATTCTTCGTCATTCTTCAGAAAGCGCGGTACCCGCTACACTCTTGTAACGAATTATGTGCACTTTGTTGATGCTGTGGCTGACGACGATGAAGAATTATGCCATAGCCTTTTGTAATGGGTTGGAGCGTTGAACAACCCACTCGTTACGCAATTCGCATTGTGTGACGCCTGGTTCTTACTTTACTGCTCTAAAACGCTTTACAACACACGTTAACGCGATTCCTTACCCGATATGAAGCCTGCCTAGGGTCAGTTCGCACCGCAGTTTCAAGCAGTGGCGTACCTCAGTGGTGGAGTGCTGGGCTGCCACGCAGAGGACCCGGGTTCGATTCCCGTTCTGTCACAGGTGTTTTTTATTTATTTAGTTTTTTTTCTTATATCATGCGATATTGGTTACCGACACCGGCGGCGGCGGCGGCGGCGGCGGACAACTACGGCGCAGAAACGACCCTTGTTGTGATCTCATAACAGCTTTCGCTGTAAAAACTACGCAAAGGCATGACAACAGCGCAAGACAGCGCAGTCGTCTTGCCTTCATCTTGTGTATCCTGTCAGAGTTTTGCGCTGTTTTTTCCTCTGTTATGCAAGTATGAACCAACTAGCCCAAACTCCTCCCTATCAAGCTTTGTCGGTAAGGTGCGGTGATGGCATGCTGACGCTTGCGCCACCAGACCATTTGATTTCCTCAGCCTCGATGATCTCCATCACCCCTCGATGCGGACTACGTGCAAGAACCGGAGTGCCTTCAAAGACAGGTCTACACTTTTCTTCTGTTGGTAGAGGTGCAGAAGGCAGTCGCTAACCCGTTACAGTTACTGTATATGCTGTATATGAGGGTCGGAGGTTCGGTCCCTGCCCGCAGCAATTTATGTTTTGGTCCGCTTTTCTTTCTTCACATTTGCATTACATTTGCTAGTAATAACATCACCTATATACTTTCCTTGGCGTTATTGTGTGTTATTTCTGATTAATATTGTGTCTAACAAAAAAAAGGAAAACTTGGACCATCTCCCCCGAAGGGATCCCTGATGGGATGCGAAGCAGCAGTGGTGCGCACGGCGTTGACCCGGTTGGAACGGGCGTCGACGCGGGTGCTGGAAGAACGGTTTGAAGCGAAACTCGGTGTAGCGTTTACTCGAGTAAAGGTTTGTTTGAAACGCAAAGACACGGGAGGCGGGTCAGAGGTGTTGCGAGCGGGCGGAGCAGCCGGCAGCTGCGGGCGCTGCCGCGAGCATGCTACGGGTGAGGGAGCGAGTGACGTCAGCGCGCACCTGCGAGGGAAGCGTGCAAGGGGAGCGTGACGTCAACGCGCAGCTGTGGCGTGACCTACTTGGCAACGCTCCAACACCTACGGCGAGGGGAACGCGTTGCGGTGCATTCGTACGGACGCACGTAACGTACGGCGTTACGCACGTGAGTCAAAGAGCTGCTTCGCATCTAAAAACGAGCCCTTAATATTTCCACTTCTTTCCTTCATTGATATGTTACCAGTAACTTTAGCGCCTATAGGCCCTTTGCGCCATCTCGTGGGGGATAGTCAAGCCTGGGCCAAGCTGAATCACCTCCGAGGTGTCGCCAACTGTAAACGGTTTATATAAATACGTCGCCACCAGTATGCTTCGGTATGAATACGTGGTGTCCGCGCGGCTAAACGCCACAGAGCAAGGGGCCGGATGCTCGAAGAAACGTCCCACCCAAACCACAGTTTTTTTTATTACTTCTTTATTTCTGTCTGCCTCGATATTTCGCTCACGGATACGCTTATTTTTCGCTCACAACCAATGACACCGACACCGGAATTTCATAACAAAAAAGCTCTTTAATGCTATCAGGTTACTAGGGTAAGTCAGGCCGTTCCCGTGTAATAAGCGCACTGGCTGGTGTAACGCGGGGGGGGAACGCAGGGGGGCGCCGACCAGTGCGGACGCGAGAAGATCGGCTCCCGTTTCTGTAAATGTTTTCGTTCCGATTTTTGTGGTTCCTGTGGTCAAGCTGCGTTTCGTTCGACGTAGTTTCTTCTGAGGATCGCGTCGATACCGGACTCTTTTCGGTGAGTGGTTCTTTTGCGGAATTATTGGAACTTTTTCGTGTGGAACGCGCCGCGGCTCGGCTAACCCTATCGGGCTCAGCATAGCGTCGACGGCGAGGCGCGAGAGAAGCGGGGCAACATGCCCGAAGTAGTGATGGTGGACGGAGAGGGAATCTCTGACGATGAAGCGAATCGCCCGGGTTGGACGACAGCACAGGGCAGGAACAAGAAAGCTCGTGTAGAAACGCCAGTTTCAGCGGGCGACGCATCACATGTGGGCTCGAAGGGAGGCCGTCGCACGGCAACCCCGCAAGGTGCGATGAAGCGCCTCGCAGCTGCATCAAGGCTCCCCCCGGCTGCCGAGGGACCACATACGAATTATCGTCCGGCCGAGGGACGGACTTGACGTCAGAAAAGTAAGCCAAATAAGACTCGCACAGGCTCTTGCCATGGCGGCTGCTCTAGCCCCGGCAGAGACCGAAGGTGACATCATTTGCCCAAACATCGCCCAGAACATTCTCGTCATTTCCACACCGGAGAAGAAGAACGCAAACGCCTACGCAGGGATCCAGCAGATCCGGATAAGCGAAGGAATGTACCATGTGGCGGCATATATGGCGGCCCCCGATAACACCTGCAAAGGAGTCATTCGAGGAGTGGACGCTGACATCAGCGAGGCCCAGCTCCAAGCAATGATCGTCAATCAGAGAAATCCGAAGGCTCTACAAGCCAAGAGGATCAAGAACACCACCACGGTGGTAGTGCTTTTCGACGGCATGAAGGTGCCCAACTACGTCATGTGCGGTGTTAGCTTGCTGCGCTGCACGCTCTACAAGATGCCAAAATGACGTGTGTTACGCGTGTGGAGGCCTTGGACACAGGGCTGACGTTTGCCCTAACCCTAACAAGAGGGTGTGCAGGGACTGTAGGCTCGCCTCCCCATCCGACGATCACCAGTGCTCGCCAAAATGTGCCCTTTGCGGAGGATCGCATCCCACGGCGGACAGAACGTGCAAAGAACGCTTTCAAGTTCCTTACGTCGTGCGACGGAGAAGACGACGGCGCCGAAAAGCGCGCCAAAAGACTCAGCAGCTGGCCCAGGAGAGCCGGTCACGGGATTCCAGCGTGTCAAGTACTCCCAGGCGGGGGCGTTCCGTCACGCCAGCTGGCCGCCGGAGCAGCAGCTCCAGGGGCCGCTCTCACTCCCGGGTGCGGATCCGGAAAGAGCCTACCTGGGCGGATCGTGCCAAGCCGAAGCCAGCGGCGCCGCCACGAGAGGTAACTCAGGCACCATTGCCAGAGCATAGGGAAGACCCCCGGGTCGCTCAGTTAATACAAGAGAATGCTTGCCTTAAGGCAGAGCTCCATCAGCTGAGGGGGTGACCTTGAGTCGTTCCGCAAATCTTACTCTACGCAGTTTGAGGCACAGCAGACGCCCCCACCAGGGGACGCGCAGGCGCGCTCGGGTAAACGTAGGGCCTCACCCCTCGAAGCGGAGTGGGACGCTATGGAGACCGAGTCCAACAGCAAGGCTTTGGAAAGTATGCAGCAATCGATTAAACAAGTGGCTGATAGCGTGACCGCCCTACAGAAAAGGGTGTCATCTCTTGAAAGTACGCAGGCAGCGCTAGCTACGGGTAGCTCGCCTCCGACAGGCCCGAGCAGGGCACAGTCGCCTGTAGGCGCGGTAACAGTCAACCCGACAAGGGTTTGACTAAGTCAGAACAGTAATCATGGCGGGCAACACTAATGAGCTGGTCGTTTGGCAGTGGAATTGTGCTAGTTTCAAAATACGCAGGGCTCCGCTGCTACACTTTGTTGCTTCTCAGGCGGTCAAACCGCACGTACTTATGCTACAGGAAACTCTCGGTGATGCACTTACTTTCCCGGGCTATCGAGTCGTTCGATGCGTGAGGAGGGAAAGCGAGGTTTGGCAACCTTGGTCGCAAAAAAATGCTTCTTTCATGAACACAAACTACAGCTTGGCAAAACGAAGGCTGAGGTTATTATGGTCGAAATCATCCCCAATAGCTGGCTCAAAAACAGCGTATTCCTCCTGAATGTTTACAGCTCGCCGTCGGACAACAGGCAGGCGTTCGCTTCGATCATGGCAAAAGCGGTGGCTCTGGCCAGGGGGGCCCCCCATCGTGATAGCAGGAGACTTTAGTGCTCCGCACGACGCTTGGGGCTACGCTAGGCAATCCTCCAAGGGCAACAATCTCCTAAAGGCGGTATCGGACTGTTCTCTGAAACTGATTACTGATCCGCAATACCCGACGAGAATTGGCACATCAGTGGCTCGAGACACAACTCCGGACTTGGCGTTCGTCAAGAACGTCACCGGAGCAGGGTGGCAGAACTTACAAGAGAATCTAGGTAGTGACCCCTTCATAGTAGCTATTACCCTAGCAGTCCATGCAGCTCCCCCTAGGGAATTTAAAGTAACAGACTGGGATGCCTTTCGTAAATTACGAAAGGAGGACCAAGATGAATACGACAGTTTAGAGAGCCTCTTTGCAAGGCTCAAGGAGGATGCTAATGCTGCGAATAAAGTTGTCAAAGCAGATATGAGGGTTGATCTGGTGGATGCGCGTCTCGCGCATCTCTTAGAGGCCAAGAATTTCATCCTAGCCCGTTGGAGGACGCAAAGACTCAACCGCAGACTTCGAAAGAAAATTGCCGAGCTCAATCGCGAGATCGAATACTGTATTGAGCTATCCAAACAGCAGTGGAATGAAGTATGTTCTTCGGTTGACGGACAGATGAGAGTGGGGGGCAAATGGAACCTCCTCAAACAATTACTTGTTGAGTCACAGTCCAAGGGAACTCAGAGATTGGCTATCGACAGAATCGTTCACAGCCAAAAAAGCGAAGGGGGTGTCCGAAAAGGACCTCCTGCAGAGGCTAGCGGACAGCTACCTTCCGCTGGGCCCTTCCGGGGATGCGGACTATTCGCGTTACCGCGGGGGGGAACGGTGGAGGAGCTGGACGCACCTTTCACTGAACCAGAAATTTGGGAGGTCCTCCTCGGGCTCAACGGGCGCTCTGCACCGGGCCCGGATGGAATCTCAAATAAGCTCTTACGTAACTTCGACGGCAAATCCATTGAAAAGCTAACCGAGGAAGTCAACAAAATCTGGGAGACGGGGTTTGTCCCCGAATCCTGGAAGACGACTTTGGTAGTGCTCATCCCAAAGCCAGGCCGGAGAACATGCGACCCATCTCGCTTACGTCCTGCGTGGGCAAAGTGGCCGAACATGCGATTCACCGTCGGGTATCCCAGTAAATAGAAAGCAAAGAGCTATTTCCACACAATATGGTAGGATTCAGACCTGCACTATCCACACAGGACGTCATGCTCCTTATCAAGAGGCAAATTATTGACAACAACACCAGGGATACTAGAGGCATCCTAGCTCTAGACCTGGCCAAAGCTTTTGATAGTATTTCGCACAAGTTTGTGCTTGAGGCGATTTCGGATATGGGTCTAGGACAACGTTTCCCCGCATACGTTAGCTCCTTTCTCAGGGATCGCAGGGCTACCATCCAGATCGGTCAAATCAAATCCGAGGAATTTGCCTTGGGAGCGAGAGGGACCCCACAGGGGGCAGTTATCTCTCCTCTACTTTTCAATATTGCCATGAAGGGCCTCTCGGAGCGGCTCGCTACGGTGCCCGGGGTTAACCATGCTCTCTATGCGGACGATATCACCGTGTGGTGCATGGGAGTCTCCGACGCCGGGGTAGAGCAGGTGCTTCCACTGGCAATAAGCATGACGGAGAACTTTCTGGTCGGTTCGGGCCTCAGTCTGTCATCGGCCAAGTCTGAGCTGCTACTGTACAGACCCACCCGAAAAGGGCTGAGGAACCTGACTCCTTTAGAGCAGATTCCCATAGCTTTGTACACACGGGATGGGCAAAAGATTCCCAGGGTGGACTCTATCAGGGTCCTTGGACTTCACCTGGAGTCTAAGGGGGGGCAACTCACGGACTATAGCCCGCATCAACTCCAAGACAGAGAACATGCTTAGGCTCATACTCAGGGTCTGGAACCGCAGAGGTGGGCTGAGCGAGATCAATCTCCTCCGACTCTATCATTCATTTCTCATGAGCCACATTAATTATGTCGCTTCGGCGTTGCACTGGTCCAAAAGGGAAGAGGAAAAAATTGACACACTAATGCGCAAAAGCATAAAGCGAGTTCTAGGCCTCCCTATCCACACCAGCACCGAGAAGCTCCTACAATTGGGCATGCATAACTCCCTCTCGGAGGTGATCGATGCCCAGCAGTTAGCTCAGGTCGTGCGACTATCGTCGTCGCGGGCTGGTAGCCGCATCCTGGAATCCATAGGCTGCGGCACTATGGAGACTAACCAGCGTAAAGCTACTCTACCACCCTCGATCAGAGGCACGTTTGCGGTAGCTCCACTTCCTAGCAACGTCCACCCACAATACAATGTAGGGCGCCGCATAGCTCGGGTCCGTTCTTTATTGAAATCGGTTGCAAACAGTCCGGAACTCGCGACCTTTGTAGATGCAGCACAGTACGGCCGTTCTGATCGCTTCGCAGTGGTCTCGGTTGATCATAGTGGCACACTGCTATGCTCCGCCTCGGTTAAACAGGTTTCGGCAACGGTGGCTGACCAAATCGCCATCGCCATAGCAATGAAGGACCCATCGCGTCCAAATGTCTTTACAGACTCGCGTTCCGCAGCTAGGGCTTTCGCCTCGGACTCGATGTCGCGGGAAGCAGCGGCCATCCTCGGCTGTGAGGGGACTGCCGGGTTTCACACCGTAACATGGTTCCCAGCCCACATGGGGGCCAACGTACATCCCGATGTCCCCAACACCAATGAGTTTGCCCATGACCGTGCGCGAGGTATCGTTCACCGCGGCGGTTCCGGCGGATTCGCAGGCGGGGACGCCGGAAGGTACAGGGATTCGCTACTCACTTTCCACGAGGTCATGACACATTATCATCTCTCTCGGAGGGCCTTTCCACTTCCTCATCCTAAACTTACTCCACCGCAATCATCGGCCTTCAGGATGCTACAAACGGGGTCTTTCCCTTCGCGGGGCAGGTTCAGTCATTTCTTGCCCAACATGGAACCACATTGTCCGGACTGCGTAGAGGCGTATTGCTCATTAACTGATATGCTCTGGGAATGTCCTGTGTTACGTGACGCAGAGTTTAACAAAGAAGAGGACTGGAAGGAAGCCCTAAACAGCGGCGACCTCTCGGTTCAACTTCGGGCTGTCCAGAGGGCCTGCGAGAGGGCGGAAGGCCACGGTCTTCCGGTCCCTACGTGGGGAGCGGCCCGCGACTGCTACGGATTCCCCCCTAAAAGGGGGTGTTACGACGCAGTTCCTCAGGACCTCAATAAAGTTCTCTGTCTGTCTGTCTGTGGTGTAACGCGAGACAAAACGTAATGCGACAATCGGGGATGTGTACTTGTGGAAAACACAATCCAGTAGCTGCTATAGTGCCTGAAGGATTTGCTCGAACATTTCAGTTGGGACTAGTTGATTTGGCAACGCGTTTGGAGGTACAACCTGAAAGACAGAAAAAAAATAATTATAAGTACACACCGACAGTGCGTAGGTTTGCTTGTTCAGTACTTCAGGCTGTTCCATTAGCAAAAGGTCAGCGCTCAGTACGTCATCAAACTAGTGTTATTCGCAACAACTTGTGGGTACAGCGCTAGTCCTGTTGTGTGTGTTCCTTGTCGTTCGTTTTTTCGCGCTGCTCTATTTATTCGCATAGTGTTATTCATTGTCTATAATTATCGATAGCCTCGGGAAGAGAATCAACCTGCAAGACAAATTGCGTTGTGAAGTTCCAGTAAAGTGATTGAATTCTTTTCTATGAATATGAGAAGGAATATCAAGAATGAACGAATCACAATAACACTTGTCGTACGTAATAAAAAATAAAAAAGGGGTGGAGCGCCATGGTCATCGCTCAATTCTTGCGCACAACCGCTATCGAGCAGGATCATATTTTATTGCTGCTGTTGGTATGAATTTCGAACTTTAAAGCTCCAAGCAACACGGTATCCAAAATGTCCCGAATTTGCATATATCCCCAAGCAGCGCTGAGGCGCCGCTCGGAAGTTCTGCGTAACCGGTAACGTTCCTTTTTTTTTTTACAATGTTTTTCTTTTCGCCACGAGTCTTTTTTTTCTTTCTTTTTTTCTACATCAAATTGTTCTCTCGTATTTTCGTTTTTTAATGAAAATCCATCATTATAAAGGTGCGCACTTAGAGGTGGGTTGAAATGCAAGCGCTACAGAAGTACAGCAACGCGAGAGGAGCCGTATAACTTGAATAACGCAAATCAAAGTGATCGTCATTCAGTCGGACCGAGACAGCACCAACAGCAATGAAGTGAACGCAGCCATTAATTAGGACACGAGACCCTCAAGGCTCCCCGCAAACCTCGCTGTCACTCGGGTGAATCTTTTCTTCTTCCCCCATGACAGCCTTCCTTCTTTAACAAAAAAAAAGAAAGAAGAACTTGATTTTCTTTTTCATGTTTTACGTGTTCTTCACTTTTCCTTAAGCCAGCACTCTTCATTAGGGGCTTGCCCCAAACGAATGGGATAATTAGGGCCGCTGGGGAGTGGCTCCGCTCAATGGACAGTGGAAGAGATTAGTCCACCTCGGTAGAAATGTGGCTACGGGGCTGGAATACTGACCCGAAGGTCGCGGGTTTGATTTCGCGTTTCGATGGAGGCGAAATACCAGAAGCCCTTGTACTGCGTGACGTCAGCGCACGTTAAAGAACGCAAAGAACCCAACTGGTATAGCGATCGTCTCTACACGCCGCCAGTAGTTTCAGAGACACTATTTTAGAACCTGTATTTTTGTAACGATGAGCTTTTCAATGCTAATGGCTTTTCCAGCTTTTCACGCTTGACCCGTGGTCAAGAGCGACGGTCCGCCACTCAGCGAGATCAGCCGGCCACGAGTGGTGGACAATTAGACTAGCGTAGGATAAGCATAATGCATCGCATGCAGAACACCGGCCTTGGGATCGACAGGGCGGGCCTATACCCGTCCCATCGAATACTAATGGGAGAGTGCTAAGGCGCTTTGCATTCCGAAATGCGTCAGGGCTACTATGTATTTCATATTACATATGCAATATTATATATGTAATATAGCGTTGTGGAAGAGTAAAATAACAATTAGGCGTTACACAATGCCAATTGCATACCGAATGGGTCGTTTAATCCTTCGCACCCATTACAAAGGGCTCAGCCGTAATTCTTCATCATCATCACCCACAGCCTCAACAAAGTTCACGGTACCCGTGAACTGCAAAGTTCGTTTCTGCAAAGTTCGTGGTACCCACTTCGTGTGAAGTGGCTACTACGATTCTTTGCCGAAAAAATAATGAAATAGTGGGTGGTTCCCTACTATGAGACCTACTATTCATGGCGAAGGGGATACCTGGCAAGTGTGCTTGTATTAGTTGCTCCAAGAGAGTCTACTACGGGCTTTCGAACGGCTGCTCTGCCAGCTTTCGCTGTAACTGTGCCGCATGTAGCACGCATGCCTGTTTTTTTTTAACACGAAAGTGTTTTATGCCGGGGTCCACCAAGATTTGAGTGACGTATTTCCGTCACGGAAATGACGTCGAAAAAATACGCATGATCAGAAGACAAAGAAAAAAGTTCCGTCAACAGGACTCGAACCTATGACCTCTTGGTCCGTGACATCAAATGCCGGGCACGCTATCCACTGCGCCACGGTCACATACTCTGTAAGCGTTAAAAAAAAGCTTTTTATATCTACCACTGTCCTCTCACAGTGCTCTTGCTAAAGTGAAGTAATGCATCATGACCGTGAAATTCACGATTAGTTCTTTCAAAGCGTCGTTTCTACGCGTTTCTACGCGTCCATCGTTCGTTTCTACGCGTCCATCCCATTCGGCGCGTTTCGAATAGGAAAAGTGTAATTTTGTCAACGCATTAACACACTGCCAGGTGGCGACCTCACCCCTAGCATCGGCCTCGATCAGAGCATCCGTCCACAACAAAATTGCTGTGAAACGCGCGAGCGCGTTGCGTGGCCGTAGCTCCGCGTTCCCAACTTAAGCTCGCCCCTCGAAAAACCGCAACCGGCCAACAGGGAAGACTCGACGCGTGTTGCGTTTCGGTCTCGTCGGACAGCGTTGTTCAATAACTCTAACATGCCTTGAGTAGGCGATCTTCGCCCAAGTTCGGCGTCCAATGAGTGACGCTGTTCTGGCTGTCGCACCGCTTTCTCTAATTCCGCTCTCACCGTACAGCTACTACAAGCATCTATGACCACAAGGATCTGTTTAATCATTGATCATGGACATTAGGCGTCGGGATAAAGATGTGCCACCAAGCGTCAACGTGCATGCATCCACGTTAAACGCTGCTATAACTGTCAAACACTAATAGACGTTGTGCAAGCTATCTTATATCAATGTACAGTAAACATTCAACTACTTCTGTAAGGAGACATTTCACTTTCGTGTTATAACGATTCCTATGACGGAGGGATCAGCCACGTTTTTTTCTCCTTTCGAAAGCTTGTCCTTAGGCATAATACCAAGACATGCCAAGAGCGCTTCAATACTCCTTCAAGCATAAACTCTAGAAGTGAGCGATTTTTTTGAAAAAAAAAATGCTGTAACAATTCTTTACAAGCATGAGGGCAATAAGGCCAGAAATGAAACAGAGGATAACTATCAATACTGCGGCTATAATTTTCCATCAACCACAATTTTGGTTACCGATGAATTCAGTAGTTTTACATAAGGTGTTGTGTTTCTTACGGAAGATAGGTTTGTTGCTTCTTATAGTTGAAGGCAATTTAAGTGTAAATGTATTGCCCCTAAAAAAGTTTGACGAAAGGGTTGTGTTACTGTTGTTACCGATACAAAACAGCACTGTGTCGGGTGTTCACCGTGGGTGTTCATTATGAGAGATGAACACACACCGTGGGTGTTCATCTCTCACGTGTTCTTTTTCTTCTATTTTTATTCAATTATTTTTCTTCATGCTCTGTTTTGACATTTCTCTTCATGTATTAACTACATGATGGTTTGTAGAAATCTACGCCTTGTATGTGTATAATGTATCTACTTTTCTTAACTGACTTGTAATGACTTGTAACCCACTCCTGCCTAAGTCTGAAATCCAGACCGGCAGTATTCTAATAAAATGAAATAATTCCGGTCCCCGTACGCTCCCCCACAGCTGAATATGAAGCAATTGAGCCGTCAGTCTTCAAGACCATATCCTGGGATGCCTCATCGTGCGCAAAAATTGACTGTTGGCGTCAACACGAATGATGGAAAAGAATGACCTCGTTATCATGTTAAAGATCGCCAAAATTCGTGATGTAATAATGACGTCATCACATGACGTCGTCGCTTGGTCAAAGGTGGGCCGATCCAGCGCTACCTAAAGAAACTTCGTCAAGGCCGGGAAGCTCTACCGCACACGTCACACAACGTAATCGGTAGTGGGCCGGATTTTTAGGAGCGGAGCCCTAGGCCGGCACCCCACCATCGCCGTCGCCGTTGAAGCTCCCTGGCACGGTGCCAGCTGTGGCGTCTCCCCCTCACGTGGGAGGATAAATGAGCTTTATGAGCGCTGGAACGCGGATGGCGTCTGCACGATGCGCAAAGCGCGAGAATACGAACGCATGCGAAACGGAGGCGGGTTGCTCTCCTCTTTCTTCGTCTCTGCCCCCTCCCCTCAAACCGGCGAACGCGCGAAACCATCGCTTCACCCTGTCGTCCGCCCAGTGGTTGGTCCGTTGCCTGGACAACGAAACGCCGCGCGCGCCGAACGCTGCGTGCGTCCCATTTCCAAGGAACTTCGCTCATCGGTTGTATTCGTTCACGGAACTGCTAGTTTTTCAGTGAGCCGCTTTCTCTCTGCGGACGCTAGCACCCACGCGGTCACTACAGGGCGGCGACGCTGGTTGCGTTGCGCGTTGTGCTTGGTGGCGGTTCCTCCCCGACGCCGGCGTTCGGCGGCGCGTTCGCATCGGCGCTTTGGTCATCAGGCTTCGACGCTAGACTTGTATCGAATTCCTAATGTCCTGGCGGGGATCCCATGATAATTTCGCGGTTGTAAGCTGCACGAGAAAAACTAATGTTGCATTTTTCTCTCGGTACCGTCGGTCGCTTCCACTTTGTGATGTGTGCTGCTTTAGTTCGTGCTCGGGTTTGACGGTGAGTGAACAGGCTATGAGGTGCGACCAGAGAAGTGCTGTGTGCCCCATTGTTGTGGATACTACGACTCTGTCGTGCCAACTATGGCTATTTCTGTGTGTGCTGCTTTCCTCTATGACTTTGTGGACTGGCTGGAGGCACCAAAGAAAAGAACTAACGCTTGCAGACTCAGTGATGAGACCCATCGTGCTCTTCATCAGACAACTCAAGCTCTCGTGGAGATTGTCAGGTACTGTCTTGACGAGCACGACACGTATTTTGCTCTCCTCGGTAAACTTTTTTAAAGATCACTTTGGGAGGTACAGGCCCATGGCTAGGTTCCAGTGCGACGTATCTAGCAGGCAGGTGCACGAAAGCGAAAACAAGATTCGCCAAACACGCTACTACAGGCTGGCACTTCCGCTGGAAACTCAACCGACAACGACCAAAACTGGGAGGACTTTTAAGAATGAGCAAACGTACAGCGAGCAGGCTGGGACGTCGTTTTGACTGGCTGAGCGATATCAAAGCTAGAGGTCAATTTACCAGTGTCAGCGTATATGACAGAGTACGCAGTGCATGTTACCCTCAAGAAGCGAGCATGTGACAACTGCAAGGACGTACTAAGTAAGAATAGCGTAATAAATGTCTCACCCACACTTTTGCTGTAAAGCCTGGGAAAAAAGATGAGGTCTTGTTTACACTGCAATGTCAGCGGTAGATAAGCTTGCACACAACTGTGTTGTTGTGGAACGACTTTTAGCAAAGCCAGAGCTTTTAAAGGCCAATGGGCAGTGCCAGATACTAGCTGAGTTGACGCTGGACTTGCTGGTACATGAAGACTTCAAAGAATTTGATTAATGTGACAATGCACACAATAGCGAACTAGTGCTCAAGCATTTGCTGTGGTGCAGCAGGATTGTTTGCTAAAAAAAATCTGTCGACGCCTCATTGACAAGGAACAAGAAGGACAGAACAAGTCCAGAAGAAGGAAACTCGCCACGCTTACCAATAAATGAGTGCCCGAGTGCTTGGATTAAAAAAAACTACAACAGCAAAATGACGTGTGTACGCTAATTTAAGGTTTGAAGCATCCGTAGTTTTTTTTAGCATAGGAACGTTTATCACTAAAATAACAGGCGTTACTGTAATCGAGAAAAGCTCATTCACTATCGAGCTCGCACGAGTCAAGCGTCAGCCCACTGTTGACACGTCACGCGAGGAGCTTCCAGGCCTTAACGAAGTTTCTTTAGGTCGCGTTGGGCCATCTGGCCAATCACGGATGATCCGCGGAAAACCTGATGAGATAAGGAAAACAATGACTCCGAGGAAGTGCGAAAGCACGTTACGTGCAGAAAGCTTCCGCAGGGTGGCAGGGGGAGGATCGGTACATCGACGGAGAAGAAAAAGATGGGTTTCGCCTACGAGTCGTCTTAGGCGAATACACAATGAATCCTCGGAGTTTATCTTCACGCAAAAAAAAAGTTCCACAGATCTCACGCAATGTGGGGAATCGCTGTAATGGGTAGCAGTAAACAAGTAGTAGTAGTCTTTCCTGTAGTTTTTGCTTTGAGCCAAGCTTTACCAGGTGGATCGACGTCATTGTGTAAATATAGTACTTTTGAGCCTAGCATAGGCTTGCCAGGCTCAACTGCAGTGGCGTGTAAATTTTAAAAATTAAAGCAGCTTCGCACTTGTGGTACCAAGCCTGAGGGCAGTGCGGAGCTGGGCAGCTTTTTCTTGTTTCTCTTCGGTTTTCTCTTTTTTTTCCTCTTGTCTTTCTTTTTTGTGCTCTTTTATAGGTTTTGCTGCATTTTTTCCCTTTATGCCTTATTTCTATCTATCTTCGTATTTTTTGCTTTCTTTCTCTCTCTTTCTATTTCTCGCTTGCTTCCCCTTTCAATTTTTATACGTGGTTTGTGTTGTCGTGTTTCTCTAGCAATATTAGTAATGCCTGCACTTAATGTTCTCATCAAGGCGGTCCAAGAACAAAAGGAAGAAGACTTCTCATTGGTGCGAGCGCGCGCTCAATATGCTAGAGATGTATATATGATATACGTGGTTTTGCCTGCGTTACGCCAAGCGACGACGACCGCATACGACAGCATACGACAGCTTAGCCCCCTAAAGAACTCCGCACTTGAAAAGCTTTACTACACTGGCGTGTTTAGGCCGGAGGTATAAGTCCGAGGAGCGTAGACCAAAAACGCGGCCGGCGCGCGCTCTTTTCGTCCTCTTCGTCTTCTGCTTCACTTCTCTATAAAAATGTATGCAGTTGCACTCAGCGTGAAAACTGTACGAAGTGGGGAGCAGTGGTTCGCCTGTGTTTCCCTTTTTCCGCCCCCCTTGTTATACATAGCTATGCGAAACATTGTTTTGCGTGCGCGACGCCGAGGGGCGAGATAAGACAACAGCATACGATGACAGCATGTGCCCTTCCTTTTCCTTTCCCTCCTCCTCAGCCTCACTTCCCTTTTCCGACCCCCCTGCTCTACATTGCTGTGCTACAGATGGCTATGCTATACGAGGGGTCTTCGCTGCGCCTGCACGCCGACACGCGACAGTGGTTCTAAATATAGTGCGTTCTTGGTGACGTACGAGAAATGATGATAGCTATGGAACATCTCTCTGTATCGCCTAGTAATTTGACAAATAATAAGGCCTGTGACCAGCATACGCACTCAGGTTGACACGATGGATGTGCAATGTAGGCGTTTCTGCAATGCGTCCGCCTTCGGACGAAAACGAAATAGCACCACAGAACAGGTAAAGGAAGCGAAAGCAGCAAAAGAAAGAGAGGGATAGAAAGAAACAGTCAAGAACAGAGCGAGAGGAAGAAAACGTTACAAAGGCAGAGGAGAAGAGAAAAAAGAGAGAGAGGTAGAAAAAAAAAGGAAAAACTAGCAGTTCCGTGTACGAATACAACCGATGAGCGAAGCTCCTTAGAAATGGAACGCACGCGGCTTTCGGCGCGCGCGGCGTTTCAGTGTCCAGGCAACGGACCAACCACTGGGCGGACGACAGGGTGAAGCGATGAACTCAAGTAAGGTGCGTTGGGGGGCTAGTTGGTACGACATTAAAACAGTCCTGTCCTGTGTACTACTTCTACTTGTGTTCCGTCAACCGCGCAGTTCCTTACTGTCTTAGTGAAGCGATGGTTTCGCGCGTTCACCGGTTTGAGGGGAGAGGGCAGAGTCGAAGAAAGAGGGAGAGGGAGACTAATTTACCTCGGTTTCACATGCGTTCGTATCCTCGCGCTTTGCGCATCGTGCAGACGCCATCCGCATTGCAGTGCTCATAAAGCTCATTTATCCTCCCGCGTGATGGCGAGACGCCACAGCCCGCACCGTGCCAGGGAGCTTCAACGGCAACGGTGACGGCGGGGTGCCGGCCTAAGGAGCTTTGCTCCTAACAATGAAAAAAAGCCAGACACATCGAAAAAACAGAGAGATGAAGAAAGAAAGAGAGGAGTAAAGTTATAAACAAGGAAGAGCATCCAACTTTCCTGCTCCTTTAGGTTTGGCACCACCAGTGCGAAGCTGCATCGATTTTTTTTCTCGACACAATGCGGGCGGCATGGTTAGGTTGTTACAGTTAGCCATGATTCAAGCATAACCACAAAAAATCAGCTTGTCGCTGAACGCGAGCTTATTTCCTCGCACGAGCGCGGAGACGCTACTACAAGTATTTTAGTTACGTCACCACAGTGCTTATCAAGAAACATAATACACAACCAGTATGAAACCTTCCGTCTATAGCGCCTTTTATACCGACAGAAATTATTAGCACACTTGATGATAGTCCTGCACATCCATTATTAAAACACACAAGTGAGCACCAGTCGGCCTGTCACGTTCTACATCCTTTTCGATCAGTTCACTTCATTTATTCAATCAATCATTCATTCGTTCATTCAAGGGCCAATATCAAGCATTATATTTGTGAGGGAGGGAGTGCATGACAACGCTAAATTTGTCAGAAGAAGGAAGTTTAATGAAAAAAGGTGCAATAAACATAAAAAAAATCGAGCATAAAAAACAGTTATTGTTTAATTCAGGGGATAAAGCGTGTCTAGTATTAGCTTCAAGGAAAATTACGAAATGGAATAATACAAGACATACCTACAGCACTATTAGAGTATTTACAGGTCCATGATGGGCTTCGAAACTAGTAAAGAATCAGATCAATCAGAAAAAGGATCGGAGAGATCGTTCCTAATATATTAGCTAGTATGACAGCGTTGTTCATTAAGGTTGGTAAGTACAGCCGTTCGGAAACAAGGTAATTCCTTAACGCTGACAATGGATTGCGGAAGGGCATCCCGATCATTTTCTGATAAGGCTAGAGGTGAGTTTAAATATTTTTATTGCGACAAAAACAGCGGGCATAACTTGCGTTCGTGGTCAGTCCGGGCTGAGTGGGGGAGTGCTGGATGAATTGACTTGAATAAAGAATGATTGCAACTCAAAGTCTATCAAAAAAGGATAACCGCGAATAACCCCTGCATATTACGCGATGCGAAACGCCAGGCGATCTTTTAAAGACGATAGTCTTTCTTGGGATACCTAAACGGAAAAATTTTGGTCTGTCTGTCTGTCTGTCTATCTGTCTGTTTGTCTGTTTGTCGGCACGTCACACGATTCAGCTATCTGGCCAAACTTTAACCACCTGCCTTACGACCTCCAATCTTGACCAAGAAGCAAGTGTTCATACGGGTGAGCGTGGGCAATTAAAAATCAAATATTACGCATACCTGAGGCACAACATCAATACCTTAGTACTATTCACAGTGTTCCTTTAAAACAAAATCTATAGATACGTAATTATAAAGATCCTAGTGTTTATTACGCGGCGCTGCTGTGTACAAAACAAGTCTCCGCCCAGTGATTTAACTTCGACGCTGTGGCTGGCTGTGGTCTACACGGTAGCGCCATCTACAGCGCTACCGGGGAACATCAACACAAGCCGATGTTCCCCGGTAGCGCTGTAGATGGCGTCCTCTTCTGTTTTATCAATGCCAGCCAGATGCGGCTGATTCATCGTAGAAGAGCGCTGTCTCAGGCAAGGCAAAACATATATGGCCGCTTGATGAAATACGACCCACTCTACAAGACATGATCAGAGAACGCAGAGAAGAGACCGACGACCAAATTTCAGCGGAGAAACGCCGCGGCGTCTGTCTAAGCGCGCCCGGAAAACGTCCGAAAAACGAGCCCAGCGGCTAGCCCAGCTATTAAATTGTGGTACTCATGCCGCTCATGCAGTGCAGTCGGCACAAGACTATCGTCTTTCGACGACATTTGCAGCGAAGCACGCAGATACGCGGCCAATTTTTTTACGGATGACCCACGGAATGATAACATCTGCGGTATTGCGTGCCAAAACCACGACGTGATCATGAGGCACGCCGCAGGAGACGGCTCCGGAAGTTTCGACCACCTGGTGTTCTTTATCGTTCACAGCCATCGGATGATAGACTATGATAACGAGAATATAGATTAGTCTAGTTGGTTTACATTGAATTGGTTTCGGCATGTCATTAAGGCAGCTTGATAATCATGTCAAGTGTTAGGAGTGTATCGTAATTATTATTTAATTAGCCGTTGCTATTATTGAAGCTTTGTGTGTGAATTAGCATGCTTTTTGACGAAAAAAAAGAAATACATTTGTCAATGATGGGTCTTTGTCCAACTCCACAAAACTATATTCGCCAACCAAAGCACAGTTAAACCAAATGAAATATTCGCAGAATATTCTTTTGGACGGTTAAAAGCGGTGGATAACAGGATAGTATTATTGTATGTAGTGGTCTTTCCTTGGATGTTGTTTCCGGGTGCCATCAGTATGGCCTCTATTTATATGGAAGGCACAAAACGAAGGCGCATTATGCGACCGCCGAAGCGGGTGTATGACAATTTTTCGCAGTCAGAATTGCCGAATATTGTGCGTCACTTTTACATATTGTCCTAGAGCTTGTTTGTTTTTTCCACAAGCTTTTGGTGAAGCTGTTACTTTCGGTTTTCCGCATATGGAGAAAATTTTCTTTGAAAAACGAAACTTGTATGAAGTCCATAGTGCAGCCTGAAATCAAGAGTTAAAGTGAATAAACATATCTGAGCATAAATTCACTTATCCTAAATACCAATAAACAGTCAGCATAACTGGTGAAAATCAAATAAATTAATGAGTTAAACGAAAGAGCGGACGCTTTTCTTGTAAGCAGCTGAACGAGTTGCGACACCTGGCGGAGCAGATCTCAACTACGCGCTTCTCTTTTTAGATGCGAAGCATCTTATGAACGAGCTATCTCCCCCTATTGTCCGCCGTGGCCAGATGACGATGACGATGACGCTGCCATTACGGCGCAGCACCTGCAAGGTAACCATTATACGCTATGATGATGACGATGAAGAATAAGCGCGTTCCAGACCACAAATTCTCTTTCGGCCATGGTTTAAAACGATCGTGAACGCGCTCTCACCCGCGAAAGGCAAAGCGGCAACGCCGACAACAACGGCAGAAACATAATGTATATACTGTACACACGCGTTGTCACTCATTGACATACGCGAGTGGACAATGTCACGGGTGATTTACGGTGAGAACGATCCCGAGTGCTTCGCATACTACTCAGGGTTCCCTTAAGGGGAGATGTGTGCATTTTTTGTTTTTGTTTTTCGTAGCCTCTGAGATCCCTTTCGGCAGGGCTAGGAAACACGAAGCTGATCCAAAAGGAGCATATTAAACAACGAAAACGCCTAGGTGGGAATTGCATTCTCAGAATCCTACACTTGGATTAGGTTCGCTTTAGTTTTGCTTTATTTAGTTAGTTTCTTACTTTGTGGCAATGATCGTCTTACGTGACAGAGGCACAGACGGTTGGACAGTTTTTATTGTTCACTTGGCGCAGTGGTGCTCAACACATTTAAAACGGAGCATTTAAACTTGCTTGCCTAACTAGCGCTGTGGAAAAGGAAAGGCGCGCTTGTTGGCTGACACGAGGCTGTGAAATATGCGAAAATGTGGCCACAGCAGGTATTCGACGCGATGGCAAAACCGCGATGTACGCAGACGAAGAGCGTTCTTGATTGTGAGCTATAAAACAAACTGGTTTCGTGTGGTAGAAGTTGGCACCTCGTCTTTTTGTTGCCAGTGTGAGCACTAAACAGTTGGTGTGCAACAAGTAGCAGCAAACGAGACGTCAACAGGGAAACACCTCTGATTTCCAAACGATGTTTACTCTTGATACGCATCCTGGTGGTGCGTCCCACGCTATACTGAGCAGGTTTGGGCCCGCATCTATTGCTGCTGCTTGTAGCGGTGGGACGCTTGCCTTGCACTGCAGTAGGAGGTGTGCCCCATCGTCTGCCGCATTTAGAAAAAAAATATATAAAAGAATGATAAGGAAATGCACGAAGCTACAAACCCTATGAAAACAAGCAGGAACTACGGATGGGTGGTACAGTGTGATAAAAAGTGAGAAAGAGCACAAAAGCGCAATAAAATAACAGCCAACGTAATCAGGGTTGCCGTTGGGTCGACATGAAAAGGCGCCAGAACTCACGCCAAAAGTAGCCAAAGTATCCATGTCATGTGATATTATCGCCGAATTTCTAGCGGTGTTATGAACAGAGTCTTTACTATTGATGAATAAATAAAACTATTCTGAAGAAGTAAAACCACAAGTTTAAAAAACAGCCATGGCGCCAACTGGAAATTTTTGTCGCCAACGGAGTCCAAATGTAGCCAATTTGGCGCAAAGTAGCCAGCAACGGGAACCCTGAACGCAATCCAGCACGCTAAGCCACCCTCGTACGTGCAGGGTGAAGAGTTTTTGGAGCATATCCCGCCACTCCTGAATTCGAGTGGACGCCTTTGTTGGTTTTTAAGCCATGCTTCGCTTCGCATACAGATATCAGTTCGTGTAACAGTTTTACGCTGCTCGTACGTAGTGCAAAACTTACTGCGTATGTTGTTGCTATCATGTACGGTAGTGTTCTTAATCATTGCACTTGTGTATAGCCATAACAATAGAGAAAGATGTCATCCATACTTCTAGTCAAGCCATCATCCTAAGCAGTTCAGCTGGATTGCTTTCAGAGATTCGTGTGTCAGTCTCCTTTTTTATACGCATCGTAGGATGATAAACGACAGAGATATCGAAAACAGCGGAAAATGCGAGTTGTTGTTACGAACCAGGGAACGCGGCTATTTGCTTTCTCAGGCATGTTCGTATACATGTAGACTATAGTGCGTTATCGGGCAGGGTAAACACGCGAAACGGCGTTGTTTGTTGATATAACGAATCCCATGCTCGGCTGTTAAAGAGAAGGGGGGGGGGGGGGGCGCAGGCGTTCTTTCGGCTATGCATATGACAGAAATGCTGGAACAATTACGGGTGAAAGCGAAACATATCTCCATATCTTTCCATTATGTCCTCAGAATATCCGGGACGACAAGCTTTTCCTTCTATGCGTAATGATCTGCTTTTTGGCACGGCGTGGTCATAAACATTAACCTGAGCGGCTTGATTTAATCTGACGCTATAATATCCTAGCACTTTCTTTGTTATGATTTCTGTTAGGACTTTCTACCTGATTGTTATACATTCATTCTAACCCTATATCTGTCTTGTGCGGTTTCATCACCGCACAAGATAGATATAGGGTTAGAACCGGACTGCTGTCTGGTTAACCTCCCTGCCTTCTCCCTTTTGTATTCCTTCCTTCATCACCGCGGCGGAGGTTTACTAGTTATGGTACTTGACTGGTTACCCGAAGGTCGCACTATCGTATCCCAGCAGCTGTACATGGGCCCCTACCATTGCCACCTTCGTCAAATTCGAGGCCGCCGCGGCTATGATTGAAGCCGCGACCTCCTGGTCAGTAGCCGAGCACCGTAACTAGTGCATCATCTCGCGGAGGCTACGCTTTGAAAATTGGAAATTTCAGATATAAATAATTATTTATATTGCACATAAGAGCTGATGACAGCTTGATGTGTTGCCCGACTTCTGACTTTAGCGGGAGCGGGTGATATAAACAGGATAGGAATTTAAATTAAAAGTGCAGGTTTATACATATATATATATAAAAAAACCTGGGAGGGGCGAGGCCTGTGGGAAAGGGTGTTTCAGCTCCATAACGTCATATCTGGGGAGGGGCGAAGCATGCAGTGTTTTGAAAGAGATTTTTTTTTAATAGTCACTAGTGATGCCTGAATCCGCACTGAATCCGGGCATGTGGCCTGAATCCGGGCATGTAGGGAAGGATGTTTCCGCTCCACTAACGTCATCGGAAAACTGCGTTGGAATGCAGCTTACCCTATGGTTCTTCTTCTTCTTCTTCTTCTTCTTCTTCTTCTTCTTCTTCTTCTTCTTCTTCTTCTTCTTCCCTACATGCCCGGTTTAAGTTCCCTACGGCATGTATGGAAGGGTGTTTCAGCTTCAATAACGTCATCGGCTATTTGTTGAGCTAACTGTTGCCTTCTTCATTTTTAGTGGACCGATGGCGAGTCGTGGGATTTAGCCAATCTTTGGGGCGCACGCCCGTTTATGGTGAAAGAAAAAAAAAAAGCACTGCGCCGACCAAAGTGACTTTTAAAACAAACACACGCACAAACAAAAAAATTGATTTTGACTTGTGAACAAGGCTTCCGTGTGGGAGCCGAAGGGTCGTTTTCTGTATGTGTTTAAAAATTCACTTTGGTCGGTACAGTACCTCGTGTTTTTTACTTGCACCATCTAACATCCCGACCAGACGGGTTTTTGTCTAACTTTAGACTTCATACTCGTTTATGACGAACCGTGACAACATGACACACCGTGACGGCATTAGACGCCGATGAGCCGAGACCCTAATGTGTTTCGCACCTAAGCCTTAAGAACACTCTAACTTCCCGATACGGAAGCTGACTTCCCATGGCGGTACTCTAGTATGTTCGAACTTCGCAGCTCGATAGAGGCCGCGAATGCTCCATTTCGGAAAGGGCGAAATGCGAGAAGACACTTGTACACACTTCATGTGCTTGTTGTAAACTTCGAGTAATATTTCGCTGCACCGTGTGTCGTAAGAGCATTCTGATATTAGCGTAGCAAATCTTATAATGTCGTCATTTCCTATAGCACTGCCGAAGCACAACGGTACGCTCAGTTACTCGCGATAAACAGCGCAAAAAAAAAAAAAAACTCGGCCATGGAAAGAAACCACACAGGACAAGCGCTCACTTCCAACTGAATATTTATTGACATGAACGCAACTTATAAGTACTTGTGGGAACAGCTAAGAAACGAGAGGACGAAAAAAAGAAAAGGAAAACAATATAATCGTAGGAAAGAACCAAAAAAAAAAAACATTAATAATCGCAGTGGCCTGCTGCGCATACCCGCATTCTAACAAGCAGAGCTCCCTGTCAGATAGTGCAACCGTTGTTTTGCTTACGCACACGCTCATTTCTCGCACCATCTCAGTAGCCTCACTGATCATGTTATTGTTAAGGTTTTTTTGGTGGTTTCCTACCACTCTATCGTTTTCCCGCTCTTTTTTCCTGTTGTTCTATTTTCTTAACAGTTCCCACAAGTACTTATATAATGCGTTCACGCAAAATAAAAATGAAGTTGGAAGTCGGGGCTTGTCCTGTGTGGTTTCTTTCCGTGGCTGTGTGTGTGTTCTTTTTTTTTTTTGCGCTGTTTATCTTGAAGGGACGCTAAAGCGAAGCAATGACTTGCTTTAGATTGACAAACTGCACTATGAGAACTCTAATGCCATGTGTTTCACGATCATAAGTTAATTATTAGCGGAGAAAATCAAGGTTGAAGTTTTATTTTTAAGTTTGGCGCGGATATCTGCGCGCGTAAGGTCAGAAATTCCAAGTGTATTTTTCGTATTTTCGCGACATTGGATCGATGAAATTTTCTGAAACTTCGTATGCTAGATCTATGGCACCAACAGATCACAATGCACCTCATTTTTATCAATTATAGGCTACGTAGGACTCAGTAGACGCCTGCAGAATCTATGACGTCACGGTGTTTGGTGCGGCAATCTCAAGGTGGCGTCTCCACCCGCATTTTCTTTTCGCGTGTTTTCTCTCTTACCAAGCGTCGCGTCGCGGTAAGAGTGGTGGTTTCGGGATTGTGAAAGTGTACTTAACTAATACGCGAAAAATCGTTTTGTCCTTTAGTGTCCCTTTAAATACCTATGTAACTTTAAGTACCAACCAACTAGCCCAGTCAGCTACTTTATGAAGGTACGCTCAGATGAGATGACCACACCGCCATGGTGGTCTAGTGGTTATGGCGCTCGATTTTTCACCCGAAGGTCGTGGGATGGAATTCCGGCCGCGGGGGCCGCATTTTCGACGGAGGCGAAAGTGTTTGAGGTTCGTGTGCCAGGTGGTGGAAATGTCCGGAGCCCTCGACTAAGGCGTCCCTCATAAGTTCATCGTGGTTTCGGGACGTTAGACCCAGAACTATGGTTACAGATAAGACACCCGACAAGCGACGAAGCAAACAATCAATGTAAATTTTAGTGAGTAGCGGGAAGGATCTGTTGCGATAGACAAGTTACGCAACTTTGGCTGATGCACAAAGTATTATAATATCAATGATTTTGCTTGCCAAAGCCATTATATGATTATAAGGCACGCCGTAGTGGAGAGTTCCAGAAATTTTGATCATCTGGTGTTATTAAACAGCCACTGACATCGCACAGTAGACAGGCCTCCAGCATTTCGTCTCCATCAAAAGGCGACTGCCGTGACCCGGATCGAACCCTCGATCCTCGCGTAAGCAGCCGAGAACTGTAACCACTGCATACCGCCACGACGGACACACGCACAAAAGCGCGTGATTTCATACCGACCATGTTTATTAGGACAATAGTACACATGAAATGGACGGCGGAGAAATGTTCCGGCTACACAGCGCATGTTTTAGTAGGTTTGTTGAAATTAAGGCTCTAGTCACTACACCTGCTTCGCAGTTTGAGCTCGAGTACTGAAACACAAACATTATGCAGTAGCAGTCTCGTGCACTACTCTGTCACTGATATGTGAAATAGGAACTGACTCATAACCCGGCCTAGAAAACAGATGTACGCGATAAAAAATTACAGTGTCATAATTAGAGACCGGATTTTAGGCAAATGCCTATTTTTTTTCCTAGCGTTCCTATCGCGCCACTTTGATATATGAGCATGAATTAGGGGGTTAAGGAGGGCTTTTATAGTGTTTTTATTGTGCCTATAAATGCCTATTTTTGGGGTTTGTGCCTAAATGTCTATAAGGGCCTATAAATGCCTATTTTCAAAATTGGTGCCTATATGAACGCTATTTAACTTCAAATTCTGCTTTCGAGTACAGTTTGGGACCGTAATTCATGTTACCGGGCAAAATTGACGTTTCGGAACTTCTCTGGGGTGCAGCAACCTAGTTCTCTAGTTCAACAAACATCCGGGAAGCAATCGGTAGCAGCAGTGAAATGGGACGCGCCGGCCACCTTACCCCACCGCACTGACATGGCGCGAGCGGTTGGAGCAGGGGGAGAGGAAAAGACGCTATTTCTGCAACCCTAAATGGGAGCACGTCCCAGCGTATACAGTGGTATGGGGAGAGGAAAATAAAGGCGGGAAGAGGAGAGGGGAAGAAGATGACAGTGGCGTCCATGGCCGAGGACGTGGCGGGCGGCTTTTACTGCCGGTTCTCCAGTTCAGTGTTCCCATGGAATTGAAGCACCTCCTTGAAGACTTGGGCGTAGTGGGAGACAGGAAACAGGAGGTGCCTGTGCGCAGCAGCAGGAATATGGATAATGAATGCGAAACCATGGAGTGCGGTCAGGGGAAAGTAGAAAGTAGAAAAAAAAATGAGATGTGCACATGGCTTTTGTTTCATTTGTAATTTACTTCTTCACCAGGTCACATGAGAAATTTTAGTCAGATACTGGAAGTTGTTGCGTGCCCAATGAAGAGCTTTGTACCACAAGAACTTTTTAATCGGTTCATTACGAGCCGCGAAAGCATGATACCGCTAAGTGAGCTTGAAACCTTTGCCACTCGCAAGCCAAATTCCTTCCATGCCCTCTTCGGTATCAGAGAAACTCGGAGCCGGAAGATCACACGACGTAGACGCATCAACACGCCATGCGCACGCAAGATTACACTATGTGCACATGACATGCCCAAGCCAGGTCGTGCGCACAAGCGGTGTTGTATCTTTTCGGCGTTCACTCTATAGTGTACTGCCTGTTTCTGTGGGATGGATTCCTCTAAGCGTTTGGAGAGGGTGACATGGTTCCCGTATCCTTACCGCGACACAGCGCGTCGCACCGCTGGAACTGCTGTAAGGGACGATGCACCAAAAACATGCTAAGCGTTGTGAGGGCTGGCGCCGGCACGAAGCGGGAACGGCGACAACACGAACGCAAACGAAATATAGGACGCTAAGTCTCGCATCGTTCTCGATTCGAAGAAAAAAATAAATAAAAACGCGCACACATTCCGTTTGTATGTTTTAATATTTCTATTAACTTTCATTCTTCTATTCAAGCAACAGATTGCACAAATCACACATGTAGCCTCGAATAATTCTCGCAGTGTCACGTACTACTGTGACGTACGCAGGACCATTTCTTGTTGTACTTCGCCTCCCCCCACATTGGAACGCGCGCCCGTGAGATCAAGGGCAAGCGGCGTTCAGTCCAACATTTCACCTCCTTCGGGTGCGTAGCGTTGCAAATCTCGGCAGACGTGATCGTTAGCGCGCAGTGCATGCATTACACTTCTAGCTCGAAACTGTCAAACATGGTTGGGGCCCTTTATGGTGTTCAGATAAAGAGTAGAAATTGACTCTGCACGAGGCTAACAGATTCTTCTGGCCTCGCTATTGAACCCTGTGCTGCCCTTCCCAGTCATGCCGAAAAGAAACAGACCCAGGAGCGCGTGTTTATTCGATGGTGGACACTTACCTCACCATTCTGGACAATAAAAGGAGATAACGTGTTCTGAAAACCGTGCCGGAAAAAAGGGTCATTGCATGACTATGTTAAACCATTAACGCCTTTGTGCCATCATAAAATATAACACTTGTTTGATTTCCCTGTCGTAGACCAGGTCACCCACGTCTTTATTCGAAAATTTGCGTTTTTGTAAAAATTTATTGTGCCTATATTTACGATTTTGGGGGCCTAAAACTGTGTTTTGCCTGCCTATTTTTGGCGCCTAAAACGCGATTTTCAGTGCCTAAAAATCCGGCCTCTAGTCATAATGCAGATACTGAGCAATACAGGTAAAAGGAAAAAAAATTATGAGGCAGCTGCGCCCTAGAGGTGCCAAGCCTGAAGGAACTGCGGAGCTGGGCAGCCTTCGTTGTTTCTCTTCGGCTTTCTCTTTCTGTCCCCCCTCTCTTTCTTTCTTGCTCTCTTTTCCAATTTCTTTCTGTGTTTTTCTCTCTTTATTTCTAATTATTTCTATTTTTCTTCCTATTTTTTTTCTCTCTCTCTCTTTCTATTTCTCACTTGCTTCCTCGTTCAATTTTTAGTCGTGGTTTGTGTTGTCGTGTTTTCCTAGCTATATTAGTACCTAGAGTCCGAATTTTATATCATCATGGAGGCGCTCGAACAACAAGAGGAAGAAGACTTGCACGAAGATCATCATTACTGCACTCGAAGAACAAAAGGTAGAAGAGTTCTCTATAGCGCGAGCGCGCGATCAATATGCTGCAGGTCTTTCCTGCGTTACGCCAAGCGATGACTACAGCATACGACAGATTGCGACAGCCTGGCCTCCTAAAGTGCTCCGCACGTAATACAAGGACGGTGGAAGTAAGCTCTCAGCTCGTGAAAGGTGCTTCCTATGTGCATGCCTAGCTCAAGCGCAGAACTCTGCCTTTCACTGCATGACTTCGCACTTGCTCGCCATAATCTAGGAGGGTCGGACCGGGGGGGGGGGGGGGGGGCGAATGTTGTGAAGTACGTTAACTCTCACATTAACTCTCTCAATTGTTAACTCTCACAAGGCTAGGTGACGTCACTTGTAATAGCAACAGTTTTTTTTCCTCGTGCATTGCTGTACACGCGGTTCTAGATTTTGCAGGTAAATGAAAAAAAAAAGAATGTGTGTATTCGTATGGTCTTAAGCTCAGCAATTCCTGTTGTCCGCTGTCTGTCGGCTCTGCCCCTCAAGCCCAACGTGGCTTTGGCAGGCCAATTCTGTACTACAGTGTTCCTGTTTGAAAAGGTTAATAAAGTATTATTATTACGTGAAACACATCTTTGCTAGAGGGCCGGGCGTTGTGTCAGGCCCCTAAGATTAGAACGTTTCAGCACATCTTGAAATGACGTCGTCGAAGGGAAGCTGAGAAGAGTGGGAAGCTGCAGTCGGGTATCTATGTGTGTGTGGTTTTGTAATACTTTCGAAGGGTAGCAGCGAAAGACGCCACAGGGTGCGTCCTGGAGATCGCGCTTGTTTACAGTGCGCAGCGCAGAAAGCTTCTCTTGGGAAGCGACAAGCTTTTTAGGAGATACTTCTGGTAACGTCCACGACAACGCTACTAGACGCCTGGGGCCAATGACACGTATAACACTCGCTAAAAGTGCAAACTAAAATGATAGATAGGCGGCTGCAAAGTATAACACTTCTTATCTTCACCTTGACATGGCTCAAGCTTCGTTGACTGAGATATGTCGTGTGAAGCTATAAGATACAAAAAAAGTCTCCCTTACTATCACTGAAGGCTTGTAGCTTTTCGCTTGTGCGTCGCGAAGGATTCGAGGTTACTGCAAGCGCAGGTGGTAAAATGGGAGGGTTCGAAGAAAGGTCTGAATGTCTTCGACTTTGAGAAGCTCGATTAAAAGCTTGCGTGCGAAAACGAAACAGCATAAACAGCATAAACAGCAACAACAACAACAACAACAACAACAACAACAACAAAGACGTCAACTACGAAGACGTGGTCGTCGGACGACGTCGAAAATGCCATAAAGTCATGCTTTCGACAGCACGAAGAGTAAACACGGGTGTGATTGCGAACCAGACTCTCGATGGCGAGTTCAGGAGGGATGCTGACGTAAAACTCGAGTGCTGATACGAAATCTACTCAGAACAAAGGGGAATAAAAAAGTGCAGTGAGCGGGTGATTTCACGTTTTTGCATTCTACTTACTCTAAACCGCTTAAAGGCGCAGAGGGCCCAAGCCTCTTTTTTTTCTCTGGCAACACTGAGCTCACTCGCAGCAGAGGTTGTACTTATCGTGCGTACTTATAAGCGGTCTTGGTTTATGAACATAAACTTTTTCGTTGGTCCAATCATATTTACCTGCGTCCAAGCAGAAGATGACGTACCCTTCGAAGTGACTGCCCAGGTCTTATCCACGCTGCTTCTAGTTTCGAAAATAAAGTGCTACAACTTTTTATCTATCGCATGGCGACATAAATTGCTTCATGTTCTGTGGAAAAATCAGTACCTAGTTAATGAGAAATAAACT
>JALIZH010027154.1:0-23192 GCA_030522465.1 Rhipicephalus appendiculatus
CAAACGCCTCCGTTACTTGCGCATTTCGACGAACACGCCGAAACAGAAGTGCACACCGACGCAAGCAGCGTGGGATTCGGCGCCGTCCTTGTTCAGAGGACGGACGGACTGGAAAGGGGTCATCAGTTATGCTAGCCGGTCGCTATCCCAAGGCAGAGGCCAACTATTCCACAACAGAAAAAGAGTGCCTCGCCATCATCTGGGCTACGTCAAAATTTCGCCCCTACCTCTATGGCAGGCCCTTCAAAGTTGTGAGTGACCACCACGCCTTGTGTTGGCTAGCTAACTTGAAGGACCCCTTCAGGTCGTCGCGAGATGGGAGTCTAAGGCTTCAAGAATTCGACATCACCGTCGTTTACAAGTCCGGCCGAAAAAACATTCTGACGCCGACTGCTTGTCTCGCGCCCCCGTCGACCCGCCGCCGCAGGACGACCACGAGGATGACTTCTTCTTGGGAACCATAAGTACCGACGACTTCGCCGAACGACAGCGAGCCGACCCGGAACTCAGGGGCCTTATGGAGTACCTCGAAGGCAAGACAGCCATTGTTCGAAGACATTCAAGCGAGGACTCGCATCGTTCCTCTTGCGAAACAGCGTTCTCATAAAGAAGAATTTCTCGCCGCTTGGAGCCGACTACCTTCTCGTAGTGCCTTCAGCAATGCGTCCAGAAGTCCTGCAGGCACTACACGACGACCCGACGGCTGGACACCTCGGACTTTCCCGCACGCTCGCAAGAGTACAGGAAAAGTACTACTGGCCGCGCCTTGCCGCCGACGTCGCCCGCTACCCTAAGGACGTGCCGAGACTGTCAGCGACGGAAGACACCGCCCACAAGACCAGCAGGCTTCCTTCAGCCGATCGAGCCTCCTCGGCGACCGTTCCAGCAGATCGGTATGGACCTCCTGGAGCCGTTCCCAACGTCGACTTGCGGAAATAAATGGATCGTCGTGGCTACCGACTACCTCACCCGCTACGCCAAACAAAGGCCCTGCCTAAAGGCAGTGCCGCCGAGGGTAAGCCAAGTTCTTCGTTGAGAACATCGTCCTTCGACACGGTGCCCCAGAGGTTCTCATCACCGACAGAGGTACGGCGTTTACTGCGGAGCTTACTCAGGCGATCTTGAGATACAGCCAGACGAGCCACCGCCGGACCACCGCCTACCACCCACAGACGAATGGCCTCACCGAGCGTCTCAACAAGACCATCGCCGACATGCTGGCCATGTACGTCGACGTCGAGCACAAGACGTGGGATGCCATCCTTCCGTATGTGACCTTCGCGTACAACACGGCCGTGCAAGAAACGACACAGATGACGCCATGCAAGTTGGTCTACGGACGCAGCCCGACCACGATGCTCGACGCGATGTTACCAAACGTCACCGAGGAAGAAAACGTCGACGTCACCGCCTGCCTACAGCGCGCCGAAGAAGCCCGGCAACTCGCCCGTTTGCGTATACAGTGCCAGCAAAAGACCGACAGCCGTCGCTACAACCTTCGACGACGCCTCGTGGAATACCAGCCTGGCGACCGTGTGTGGGTCTGGACACCCATACGCCGACGTGGACTTTGTGAAAAGCTCCTTCGGCGATACTTCGGGCCTTACAAGGTGCTTCGACGTGTAGGCGCTCTGGACTACGAGGTCGTTCCCGACGGCATTACGAACTCTCAGCGGCGCCGCTCGCGGCCTGAAGTCGTCCATGTCGTGCGCCTCAAGCCGTTTTACGCGCGTTAGTGGACCTGAGGACTGTACTTTTTTGATTTGTTGTTGTACTTTCTTGCTTGTTGCACTTTCTCGCTTTACGGTTGTTATTTATTGTTGCATGTATTAACCCCCCCCCCTCCCGCGTGTTCTGTTTAAAGCATCGGGACGATGCTTTTTTCAGAGGGGGCATTGTCACGCGCGTTTCTTTCACTTTTACTGTATTCGGTTTACGCCCACAAAGACTGTGAACAAACCGCGCCTGCAGTGTTCGAGAAAGTTCACGACTGTAGTAGATCATTTTGTTAAGATTGCGCGCAAGACGCGAACACCCAAGATTATTCGAGAGCCAGCGTGACGACCAGAGATAAGGCTAGAATGTTCAACGCGTGATCTTTATTATAAAAGCCGGCACGTTACAACGATGTCCAGTTGATCGACGGCCGACGCTCCGTTCGCCGCTATCTGTGCCAGTGTGTATAGCTGTAATCGGACCTTACGTTTCATGGCCACAAGTTCGGCCAAATAAACAGTTTCTTCTTTGACCCGCTGACTGTTGACTTCGTCGACGTCACGACCACGTGACAGTATTGTGTTCGTGTACCTTTTAACAACGTCATATCCGTGACGGAAATGCGTCAGTGAAGTCTTGGTGGACCCCGGCATAAAACACTTTCGTGTTAAAAAAATGCACTTTCTTTCATGGTCATGTGTACGGTGTGCAACAAAGCCTCCCTTGTAAGACATACTTTCACATTCCGACAGCATATCAGCGCAGTTCAATAAGCCCACGACGCATGAGCATACCACGAAAGGAGCAGGCATCCTTTATTAGAGGCTGGACTTTTGTACCGAAATCGATAAATGCAGCATGCAGGGCGATGTTCAACAGTGTTTTCGGAATTAACAGCAAAACGGGGGTCATCTGGCTATTATTGACGAACTTTTGGACTTGCTACGAATATACACTCTAAGCCGCAAAGGACGGAAATGGGAGTAACTGCTGCATTTCGTCCCCGCGACGAACAGTTAGTCCGCGGGAGGATTAACTGCAAGACGAGGGTGCCGTGTGCAAAATGAGGGGAGGAACTGTTAGGCCAGAGGGAGCAATGTTTACTCCCCATGGAACTTTCCCGCGCAACGGCGGCCTCGAACGAATGGTCAGCGTGCGCGTAAGGAAATACGCCGCTAAAGAAATCAACTGTTAACAGTTTGTTTTAGTGTACACGGCCATGACAACTCCGGCAACTACGGCAGGAGTAAGGTAATATCGTTTATATGGCATAATAATAAGCAAATCTAAGAAAGCTCCCACACACACACAAAAAAAAATGTGCACGCGCCCAAGCTTTATTCATGCGCGGCGTGGTGTTCTCGTCATAGCGCGGCAAGCTAACCCTCGTTGGTGTAGTGGTGTGTTGTGGATGTGTGCTCGTTTCGTGGTTGTGATTGCTGGTACTTATGGTGCACTGAATGTTCTTCGCGCTGTGGAAAACGTGGTCCGCTACTGGAATGAAGTGCTACGCCATCGAAATGCTACGCGCCGACTGGATATCGCCTAAAAGGTGAGTGTAAACAATGCTGCGATCACTCTGCGTGATTTAGCTATGTACTGTTGATATGTAACGCTGACCGCTTATTTAACATTCACGTTCTTCGCGAACCAAACACTCATGGTTGATGACGTGAGTGCTGTTCCGCCTGCTATAGAACTACAAACATGATGTCTGGGCCATCGAAACATAACCTCGGAGAAGGACATTAGCTGCAGCAAGTACAGCTAGCTGTTCACTCTTTTTTTCAGCACTGCACAAATAATCCTTGTTTATCAGAAGTTTTCGTGGCTTTTTGAAATAATATTCACATAAACTCCGCTCAATGTCTTCTATTTGCAAGGTAAACAAGTCATTTGGGAAGATTGGCTGATAAAATTGCATGTCTAGCTAAAGGATTAGCACCACTAACACAGGCAGTCGGCAACCGCATCGGCGACTTTGCTCATTTGTAGCGACGCTAAGAATCATAGTTTTTCTCTCTCTCAAATGAAGAGCGATCTTTATTGATAAATAAGTGGGTTCACAAGCGTGTCCCCGTGAAAGCTTGAAACGTTAAAATCCATAACGGGTTTCTTGAGCTTCACAACACATTTGAACTGTTCGATTTCATTATGACAGGTTCAGTGAAAGAGCAGTTTTCGTCTAATTTTTAGGCATGTGGCATTTCTAACAGACGCCGTGTGACGTAGCTACAATTGGGCGCGCACTTCTGCCGGAAATAATGAATGATTCGGCATTTACTTTTTCAGGGAATCGATATATGAGAGCGTTGTGCCTCCTGAGGAACGTATTCAACATCTTGCAGCTATGAACACGCTCTCAGCAGCTGTCGATGGTGCTGTTGCACTTCCTGAAGTCGGCTGGACAGCATCCATTCGAATAAAACGTTGCACTTTTCATTGCTTCTCATAGCATGCAGGGAAGCCATCCTATCTTCTGTATTCAACAAAGTTGTTTAATTTATGTGTACGATGCTGCAGAATTGACACGAGTCGTTCAATAAACTTCGTTGTTTCGTTGGACGTTTTTGTTTTTCTGACACTAAACAGACATTTTCGCTGAACGATATAACGAACAGCGTTCTGCACACTAAGCAGCAAGCAAAGCTTGACACAGCGACAGGAGCATATATGGGAACGTTTATATACATTCACCAAGCGCGCAAATTCGCTCGAAGCACGCTCGCAGAAAAACCAATCCAGCTCATTTTACATTTTCACGAACGGCAAAACCGAATGGTTGCTTGCGAAAAACTGAAGGCTGAAGCCTAATATAAGGAATCTTGCCACTTTGACCAACATGTGAGATTGTGCACTGTCCAAATGGTGCCCTACATATATAACCCCGGGTCCGCCTCGGTGGAACAGTGGCTAGGGTGCTCGGCTGCTGACCCGAAGGTCGCGGGTTCGATCCCGGCCGTGGCGGTCGCATTTCGATGGAGGCGAAATGGTAGAGGCCCGTGTACTGTGCGATGTCAGTGCACGTTAAAGAACACCAGATGGTCAAAATTTCCGGAGCCCTCCACTACGGCGTCTCTCATAATCATATGGTGGTTTTGGGACGTTAAACCCCAGATATTATTATATATAACCCCGGTAATTTTCACTCTGCTGCGTACGGGGGCATGGTGTAGTGGTTAGCGTACGTGGCTGCTGATTCAATGGTCGCGAGCTCGAATCCTGTGTGTTGGGTGTGGATTTTCTGTAGTTTACATCTGAATTTACTTCTGTGTATTGATTGTATATGTCATGAAATGCCTACGTCAACCTCCAAATTCTCTGTAATTCAGCCAGAAACTGTAATAAATTGATTTTTTTATCGAGAAGGAGCAACTGTTGGTCCCACCAGGGGTAACAGTTCGTCCCTACGCAGTTAGCAGGCAAAAAGAGGAAGAAATCAGTTACTCCCACAAAGGCGTAACTTTACACCCCAACATTTCGTCCCTCAAAACTACCGAGGACTAAAGAGATCGTCCCCCTCACAGTTACTCCCTAAAGGACGAATCATTCATCCATTGGGGAGTAATGGTTGTCGCAACGCAGTTACCCCCCAAAAGGACGAACCACAGAACCCCTTTTTCGCCCTTTGCGGCTTAGAGTGTAAGCCTCACTATCCTTAAATATTTACTGCATAACGAGAACAAAATACCAATAGATAAAACACAACGCACTACGAAAAGGCAGTTTGATTACAAAAATGAATATTAGTGAAAATGTCTGAGCCTCGGAGACGTCTGACCTGCTCTTCATTCATTATCTCTAAATGTATCCAGCGATAACAACGCCAGAGGTCTCATCCATCATCTTCATGCCCTGCTGCCAAAGGGAGATTACACGATAGAAGGCGGTCAAAGTTGTTGAGCTGCAAACAAAAGAAAAAAAATTTGCACTTTGAAAGTGATATTTTTAACGACGATCCCCAATTCTATAACAAAAAACTTTCGTCATATGTAAGAGGTGTCCGCAAGATAGAGCTTGCCCATATGTGTACGATGCTTGATTGGGTTTGTAGAATGGTGGCATCAGAGCTAATTTGTGAGCAGAAAAGTCGATTGAAATGCTCAGAAACAAATGCGCCGATCGTATCTGCATGGCTAACAGCTTGCGTTCCGTAATACGTCAATAAATAGAAGCCACCAACGAATGAGATGAAGACCGTTCAGCCATACCGCCAGCGTTTTACTTTTCAATTACTCACGTTAATAGCAAGGCTTATCTCTCAAGCGTTTTCCTTTCATTACGCAGCGATGCCTGTTTCATGGAAACTTTGGTTTGCAGATGGGCTTAGTTACTCAAATCTTTAATAACGCAGACTCGTGTTTCTTCGGGGCAAGAATCTGTGAGGCAGCGCATCTATGCTTTGCTGACTATTCACTGCAACATTTTTGATAAATAAGAGAATTAAAAAATAGACAAATTTCAATGAATCTCTTGATGCATACAAGAACAGTTTACGCGACAAAGCATTTTTTTATTTTCATACCAAGTCAAACTCGTATATAAGAATAGAAACAAAACGCTCGAATAAACGCTTACCAGTATGCTTTAATGGCACCAGCTTCTAGCGACAAAAGGCTACAGCAGAGAGGTTGACCACTCGTGACCCCAAAAAAGGTTTGAGACGAAACGCCGGAATAAATCGAAAAATAATAGAAACCGTCACACAAATATAGTAATGGTCCTAGCTACTGGTCGTATTGAATATATAGGAGGATTATATCTAATTCAGGGGAGCAAAACTTTTAGTTGGTCTCGTGGAAAGGTAAATAAAAGCAAACTAAAAAGGGCCACTTAAGCCCTGAAAGCGCAGAACTTTTCCAGAGTTACTATTCGCTATTCCAGAGTTACTTCCAAAAAAAAAGCTCTATTCGAGCAATCAGTAAACAATCAACCAACACATCCACCGCATACAACGTCGCTGCGAAGTAGCGAATGTTGCAGGCATGAAGTATTCAAGGCAGGAACAAAGTACCGCTGAAAGCTCTAACGCATTCACATTCACACGGCGTAGCACTTGCAATCCAAAATTTTCCCAATTGGCATATGTACTTGGTGTTAACATATCTTGCAGCTATTGGTTATTGAACTTTATGACTGAAGACAGCTGATCTGGTAACAGCATGTGCATGAGTCTAATTGTAAGTTACGTACTGTAATGAAGTACACTATTCTGTTTTTCCCTTCTTTTACATCTGCGCCCCCCCCTTATAACACGTAGATGTGTTCTACTGCTAGTCGTAGTAGAAACTTTATTGTACTGGAGGGAATTAGGGCGAAGGTAGGTCGGTACCCTAGTCCAGGGTTCCACTGGCCTTTGGGTCTCGCTGGGCCTGATCGAGCAGAGCAACTTGGCTCTCTTCATCATTGCTCGCAAGCCCTGCCTCTCAAATGGGTTTCTCCCTAATAAGGGCGAGTTAATTTCGGGTGGTCTGAGTCTACACGTCCACGTTATGTGGGTGAGAGACGGCCGCTCCCAACACCACAGACATGTGTCCGGGTACTGCGCTGGGTTGATTTTGTTGGGGGGTTAATAGATTGTGGTACGTGTTAGATTGTAATCGGCACCGGTCCCTAACCTGCCCGATATCAAGTTCGGGGTGTGGTGGGCTGAATTTTTGCCTTTCGTTCCTTTGTGCCTCCAGGATGTCACGCGGGGTGACTGGACGTTTTTCGAGAGTCGCGATCGGTGCCAGGATATTAATTCCGCGAGCTATACCGTCTGCCCCGCGTGCGCAGGACACGAAATGACAGCGTGCTATTGTTCAATGTGTGTTCCTAGGATCTTAGCAGGGCTTTTCGATACAGCTCCGGTCATGTATTGACGGCATGCTGACTCGAGTCCAAGATAACTAGGGCGTCCTGGGTCTTGTATTCTGCATCTCCTATGGCCAATGCTATAGTTGCCGACTCTACCGTGCTAATTGAGGCTGTTCGCATGGTTGCTGTGATTGTACTGGACTGATTTGTGGCTACGACCGTGTACTTGTCTTTGGCTGTATTCGCCGCATCTGTGTAGTACATGTCTCGATGGTGTCCGAACTGCCTTTGCAAAGCTCTGGCTCTGGCCCCTCGTCTGCCATTATGATATTTGGCACTCATGTTTTTGGGAATAGGATAAGCCAATATGGGGTTAAGGATATCATAGTTGAAATCAAGAAGAAGAAACGGATATGGGCCGGGCACGTAGCACGTCGGCAGGATAACCGCTGGTCATTAAGGGTAACTGACTGGATTCCAAGAGATGGCAAGCGCGTGAGGGGAGACAGAAAATTAGGTGGGTAGATGAGATTAAGAAGTTTGCAGGTATAACGTGGCAGCAGAAAGCACAGGACCGGGTTGATTGGCGAAACATGGGAGAGGCCTTTGCCCTGCAGTGGACGTAGACAGGCTGATGATGATGATGAAGCCATTATGTGTTCTCTGACCTCATGGGGCAGAAGAAGTGTCTTTTCTCCGCAATATTGCGGTCTTCGGTATACCCTAGCTTTTGTAGTAAGGCTCTGCCTTGCTCTATTGAGTTGAGTCTTTCCCGCTGCGGTAGAATAACTGACGTTGCGTGCTCTTCAAATGTGTTATGAATGTCCAGATCTTCAAGTATTTCAGTGTTTGTACTGTGTGGCAGTCCTAGGGCTGTTTCGTATGCTGTGCGTATTAAAGTATTTACCTGGTGGGTCTCCTTGTTCGATAGTTTCTGGAACCAGAGGCCATAAATCACGCTACTTATGATGAAGGCTTGCACTAGCCTGTTCATTTCTTCTTCCGTGAAACCGTTGCTATTTCTGGTTACTCGGTAGATCAAGCGCTACGCTTGTCGTGGTTTGCCTCAGGTTCGCTAAGGTGGGATCTACCTTGCCGTTCTCCTGGATCCACAGACCTAATATGCCCAGTCTTTCATAGGCCGGCCGTTTAAGTGTAGCTCTACGTGTGGTCGTTGCTTCTTTCTCGAGTACGGGGCTCGAACTCGTATAAACTCCGACTTTTCTTGTGAGCATTGAATTCCTCCGTCTTCGATAAATGTCTCAACTTCAGAGATAGCTCTCTGTAGGAAATTCCGTTTGTTTCTGTATGAACCTTTATGTGCCCATATTGTAATATCATCGACGTCAATTGCATGTCCTAGTTCCTTTTCTTCCCCTAGCTTTATCGCTAGCTTTCTCATTCCTATATTGAAGAGTAGCGGCGAAAAAATCGAACCCTGGGGCGTTACTCTGTTTGGCCTGTCGAATGGTTCTGATCTAGTTGATCCCAGGCCTATTGCCTCCGTTATATTGCTTACGAAAGAGCGTATGTATTGATAAACTCGCTCCCCATATTGAATATTCTCAAGTTCTTCAAGGCTAGGTGATATTGTGCCAAAGGCTTTCTTGATGTCTAGGACTATTCTCTCATCACTGCCATTTGGGGGAATTTAGTGCTTCCTCCATTAACAGGAGAAATACGTCTTGTGCAGAAGCGTGCCGTCGGAACCCGAACATGGAATCTGGAAAAAGTCTATTCTTTTCTATGTATTAATCTAATCTTAATTTTGTACCTCCTCAAACAGCTTTCTCATGTACGAAGAGTGTGAAATGGGGCGCACGTTCTGTAGGTTTCATAGTTTCGTGTTTCGGTATTAATAGAATATTTGCCTCTTTCCTCTCTTGTGGGACGGGACCTCTCTACACCCAGACCCGTTCGTTGAAATATGTGGGGAGCTGTGTGAGGGTATCGTCGATTAGGTTGCGGATAATTGCATTCGTGATCCGATCGGTTCCCGAGAACATATTTTTCTTAAACGATTGTGCGGCTACGTACCCATCTGCTACCGTTACGGGGTTGTCTAGTGTTGGATTTGCTGGCACTTTGTAGAATTTCCCCTCGTAGAGCAAACCACCAAAATTTATCACTTATGTGAATTCTACAAATACTCTTAAATACCGCTCGCTCGTTCCGCATGATGGTGTGCATTATTCAAAAGTAAATGATATTTTTGTTAAATATGCATAATACAAAGCAAGAGTTTATATACGTGTAGAAGGAAAGGCCCACGCGTGTTAAAATAAAGGGCGTTCAACGCTGTAAACAGGTGAGTCAAGAAAAAAAGTCACAGTTTCACCGCAAGGGTGAAGCAATGAATGCGATAGCAACAAATTGTAATGTTATACGAAGTGAGGCTGGCAGCTAACTCTTTTGGATCCGATCTCACGCAACTCTAGAAAACGCTGGTTTAAGAGCATACGGCCGCTCCAGGGACACTCTGCTCACCACATTCTCTTCGCGTAGAGAGCGCAGCACGTAGAAGGGTACACCGGCCCCCCCGCTGTCGGCCGCCGAGAAGGGGAGATCACGCGCGCGCCCGCGACAACCGCGCTCATAAAATCGAAGGTCGCTCGAGCGCCCCCCTCCCCCCACCTCGCGTCTTTTCACGCTCACGAACGACGGGCGGGGCCGGTTATATAGATACATATACATATACGGGGGGATGACGGCGGCGGTCAACGGCGGCGGCGACGCCGATGGCGAAAACCAGCCGAGAGTGTCCATATAATTGCTATCGTAATAAAAAAACCTAACTGTTACGTATTCCTAGCCTGTTTTCTCAATTTTGCTTTAGTATACTACTCTCTTTGTATATAGCTCCTCCTCGGGCTGTCTTGATGTATTGCCAGAAATTTCCCGGGAAATTAGTAATCTCCCTGGTGGATGGAGTCGGTAGAGCATTTCACGATAATGGGCGGTTGGCTTGAGCCCACCATCCTTTATGAGCGAGATTGTACATTTTGTTTCTTCCTCGCCTTCGCCAAGAGCCGATAAAGCCCTGGGTCATCTCTTCAAGGAAATCACTGGCCCCAAGCATCGTGACCTCGTAATTCATTCCCGTAACGGCGGGAATATTTCGTGCGCTGTGTACTTGTGTGCACGATCTCCCAACGGGACAAACCTGTACCTTGCATACTGCAGGGATCTTTTTCCTCGTCTAGAGTTTCAGGTGATCCTATCGCGATGTATAATCCTTTCATTCTCATTGGGCCTTTTAAATATACAAAAGATATCTTACGGTTTCCTAAAGCCCCATTCGTACGTTTTGAAAATGACTGCCTTGTACGTCTGCAGTAATGGTCTAAGAATATTTTTTTTCATTTTGGGATGGTGTCCACGTGCTTCTGCTGAAGATTCTGCTGCGTGCCCATGTCCGTGCCGCCTATGACGTGCTGTCCACGTCGTCGTGGTCATGTCTCTCTTTTGTGTGTGTGTTTTACTAGCGGCAGACTGTCATACAGTACGCAATAACAACTAGGCCAAGAAGAAATTCTTCTCAAGTACATTCCCTAAATCTTGGTCATGAATACTTTAGCCATACGGTTCTTCTGGACTAAGCGATTTTGTTCTTGCTGAAAGGAAATCGAGAATAGTATTGCAGGGATAACGTTGAAAGGCAGTAAGGCCGAAAGGATTTTCAGCGGCAATGATGAAATGAATTGCTTCGCAGGACTAAAATGGATTCAGCTAGCGCATGGCAAGTTCGGATGAAGATCGTTGGGAGAAGCTTTCATGCTGCAGTTGAGATTGAACGTGCGCTGATGATAATAATATTTTTACTATTTTCATTATCCTGATTGTAATGATGATGACCACTGCGGTGGTGGTCGTCATCGTAGTGATGATGATGAAATTATTCTCGCATGATAATTAGGACTATACACTATCATGTTTTCCATGTAATCATAGCCTTATACTTTCTCTTTTTATGAACTCCGGCATAGTTTTAGAATAACCACCGTGCACGCATTTGGATTTGCACCTAATCCAAGGTGTGTATTTGCGACAGAGGGATATTTGGCACATAAAACGGCAGGAAAACACGTATGGCTGCTCCGCTGCTGCGAAACCTCAGGAAGTGCGCAGCACTGGCACCCAGAGCATTCCGTTCGTAGAGTTAGGACGCCAGTCTTTGAGGTAAGCATGTAGGGTTTCCCCGGCATGTGTAGAATCTTGTGGGGGAGATTCGCAAACTCGATATACGATATGTGCGCTACTTTTTTGTGCACTTTCTCGACTTTCTGCTCGTTACGGCAGTTGAGCTACGCGTCGTCTGCAGCGAGTTCCGTCACCTGATGTTTCCCCAATTCATGTAGCGATGCAGTGCAGGAGAAGCGCAGGTGAAGGGGCATTCGGCCGCCCTGCGGTGTGGTGGTGCCCTCTATTGCGCAGCCCCGGAGTCATCCGCAGGTTTCCGAAACGTGTTTAGCAATTTTTAGTTAATTGTCGCAATTACTTCTTCGTCATTTCTCCTAATTATATTATTTAAGACCTCCTTCGTCCATTTTAACCCAGTTTTGAGCATTGCTGGCCTTGTTTTAGGCCCGTATTGAGCGTTTTACTGTGAGCGCGTTCATGCCATACGAGATGGATGGATCGACGATGATCAGGGCCCCTAACGATCTCCGTACTAAGAAGCCTTCAAGCTGTTAGAGGAGCGTTCATGGCAAAAGCGTTCGTACGGTGAAGCGCAGTGGAGTGCACACTATTGTTTCTCTGAATTTTTTTTTAAATAATAGTATTGGAGGTTTGGCGACAACTTACAACGTGCCCGCTACCCCCTCTTTTTTAAGCGTATATGACGGTTTTGTCCGTAAATAATATTCACTCATTTTGGGACGTCTATTATACGCCCTGTTGCGTTAGTGAGGGGTATTACTAAGCGTGAATCACTCATCTATGCGCGGGTTCTCAAAATTTCACGTTTAGACGAAGAGTACATTGCCTTCCAAAATTTTTCAGCAGTCGAGCCATTTACCAATGATGTCCTGACCTCGACCCTTAACGGGCACGTTTATTCGACACAGGATTTTTTTTTTATTTGAGAAAATCGTTACGCAAAGGACTCGAGCAGGATGAAATACAGAGTGCTTCATGGGAGATAAATGACGCAGCGCTACGTTCCAGCCTTTCCACGTCTTTTTTGTGGCCCGTAGACTTTCTTCTTTCCAGGCATTAAATTATACCTTGTTAGGAAGAAGTGAGAAAAACGTATGGTGGGCACATAATCTCGCTTATATTTGTCTGGAGATTTTTAGCTTCGGAAGAACGGCCCCCGGGGAACGCTAAGAGGTCGTTAACCTTTCCATAGTGCCCTTTTCGGTGGCTTACTTTTTTATTTATTCGCTCTTTCAAACGACTGCCGCCTCCCGCTGTGAGAGCTGTTAGAACTGTTTGTGTGTTTGCTAAAAATATGTTTGGGAGCGGAGCTCTTTAAGGTTTTCGTTGCACCGGGTAGTGCGAAGAGCAAATATCACCATCATGAACCGGTGCGCACTCGCTTCGACCTCTTCAACTTCTCCTTCTGTCCCACAGTGTGGCTGTGGTGGAAGCGTTGCGCATACAATAGGACGAACACAGAAAGAAAAACGAACAACACGTTTTTCTTTCTGTGTTCGTCCGATTACATGAGCAACGATTCCCACCACAAACTTGTACCGATTCGCCCAGCAAGAAGTTCTAAAATACCCCGCAATACGTGTGCCGCTTTGTCCTGCATGGGATGCAAACACTACGATGTGCGAGTCGGTTACGTGACTAAAAATTATGTAACAACTCGTAACAATTAGTCACGGGACAGAAATCGCGTAACATCGCCTAACAAGTAGTAACGCGATTAATAATTATATAACGTCACGTAAAACTAGCTCTTTGACTAAAATCTCGTAACAACAAGTAATAAGTAGTGACATGGCTAAAAATCACGTGACATCACGTAAGAACTAGTCACGTGGATAAAATCACGTAACAGCTAGTCACGTGACAAAATATCACGTCGAACACTCACATGAGTAAAACCACGCAACAACACGTAACCAGTGCCGTGACTCTAATCATAGGCGTGCGCACGGGGGGGGGGGGGGGCAGGGGGGGCGAGAAGGGGGGGCGCTAAGCCAGCCCTATACATTGTAGGGGGGGCGACAGGGGGGGGGGCGAAGTCAGCCCCATACATTGACATAATAGGGAGGGGGGGGGCACTACGACGAACCTTCGGCCCCCCTGAAGGGGAACCCTGCGCACGCTTATGACTCTAATCATGTAACACATGAAAAGATGTCACACACGTGACATCTATTCAAGTGAGTAAAATCATGCAACATCGCGTAGTAGCTGGTCACGGGACATGTTTCCGCCAAAAAAACACGTAACAGCTAGTCACGGGAAGCTAGGCAAGTCTAGCCATACTTAGCACTTAACAAAACTTAGCTAGGTCGAACACCAGCTCCGTTGATGGTTCCTGCCTTGCGCCACTAATGCAAGCAGCGCATTTTTGTTTCTTTTTGTATAAGGCGATCATTTTCATCGTCGTTTTTCGGTATCAAATTATTTATTTCCTTTCTTGATACACAACTGGATCCAATGTGGTCTGTTTGTAGCAATAACAAGGGTAAATTATTATGTATTGAATTTTTTGTAAGATTTTTTATGCCTGACAAGAGCACGCGGATGGCGTAGTGAACTTGGGATTTAGCATCTAGCGCGAAATTTGAAGAGAGCCTGCGCTGCAAATAGGACAGAGGTACGCGTGTGACCTGCGCTGCATCAAACTGATCAGCTTTGTCAACTGTTTCTCGGTTGTACTTAAGTTTCGTGCACTCATTTGGCGATCATGTCCCAATGGACACCATAGAAGAAGTTCTTTTTTTTTTTCTCATGAGAACCTGCGCACAGGACTATGACTTTCTGTAACTCTAATTATTTGCAAAAGAAAATAAAAACAGTATACAAGAATAGAAGCGGAGACGCCACAAGCCACAGCTTAAGCAGTTCTTTTCCTTTAGATGTCCCGCTTATCGGGGCAATAAACTACTAGTGTCGCGACTGAAACTCGCACGCATGACGTCGGATGAAATGATCTAATATTTGCAGACATTTCAGCCTTTATTATGCAAAGTTCCGTGTTAAATTTGTGAGTCCAAGCTTTTAAATGTGGCCGCTGCTCACACAGGCACGTCACTGCTCGATGGGCTCTGTACTGAGGCAAGTATTCGACGACGCTTGTGTAATAGTTGTCGACGTAGATCGTGACTTAGGAGTTATCTCTGGAGCTAGCTAAGCCAACTTGGGAGCTTGCTCGTGCACAACTACTGTGAGTCAACGCAGCGTCTGTCCCGCTTCGGTGAAATATTCTATTCCGAGCTGAAGGATTGCATTACTTTAAAAAAAACATTTATTGCATCCCAGCAGTCCCAATACAAAAGGCTGTTGAGGACCGCAGCCTGACACATGGTTATGCACTCGCTAGCTCATCACATTATTTTTTAAATTGAAGGGTTCATTTCGCGAGGGCGTCGAATTTTCTATACCCACCTAGTCATATCTAACATACAAGTAATTTGTGCTCACGAACCACCAATTTGAGAATTTCTATCGCATTCCTACAATGACCTGTTTTTAATATACGAATGACGCCTTTGCAAATCTTAATTTGTGTTCAGTGTGCCTAGCCTCTTTCACTGCAAATCTGTTTAAAAAAAAGTCACAGTTTCTCCACAAGGCGAAGCAATGAATTCGATACACTCTTAGTCAAGTCCCGTATAACGTCCGGTATATAAGCGGACATAAGCGGCACATTTTCATTTCAGCGCAAAGTACCGCACATAAAGCGGGCTTTCACGCGCCGTTATGCGTGACAGTGTCGTCGCGACAGAATGGGCCCGCTATAAACGGCCGTTAGCGGACGCAACGTATACATGCAGCCTCCTTGGCGCGAAAAAAAAAACAACAAAAAAAACGCGGCGCCTCTGCGGGGAGAAGGGAGGTCACCTGATGGCTCGTAGCATTCAGCGCATTCTCTCAGCCCTTCCCTCTACTCGACTCTCTCCCCGCCGTGCGACAACTCACGAACCCCGCGGCGGCTGCGGGGGCAAAGGTTTGGTTCCTCTGTTGGCGCAATCTCTTGTTGCCTATTCTTCCGAGACTTCCGTAGCCTTTGTTGGCGCGCTTCTCAGTTTCCGTGACGCAACGGCGCGAATTACTTCTGTGAGTTGCTGTTTGCTTCAAGATACACGCTTCTACCGGCGTGAAAAACGATCCGAGCGGAGCGTGCAACCACGAGAACTCGTCCGTGTGTGACGGAAACGTGAGATTGCCCACGGCGGGGTGCGCAAACTGTAGCCACGAAGCCACGTCCGTCTGGGTAAGTTGATTTCGATTCTATCGCTGTGCTGCTTAAAAGCATAGCACTGTTCCTAAACGGCTATCACAGTCAGCGTGGGGGGCTCCTACATAAATACACAGGAACGGAGACGTCGTTCTTCTCGGCAGCCTCTGCGACAAATTTTGTGTGGAATCCAGGTTCTAAATCGTAATGTTGATCTCACGTTCATGAGAATTTACGTCGTCCTTTAACTGCGGCTATTAGTTAAATTTCCGCTGCAAGCATTTCTGCGGCCGATCGCGTGTGTCGGCATTGTGTTGCTATAGATTACATTAATTAGAATCCAGTGTCGATCAAGCTAGCATTCGTGTTGGGCCCAATCTCGTAGTCGGGAGTGCCCCGTATGGCAGAAACTTTTCCTTCTTGAAATTGCCCCTCAGCCCTGGAGGACAAAAGTGTTAATGCACCTTTCTTCGCATATTATAACCCCCGCGCCGGCCCTCGTTGGCTATAGCGGACGACTATTTTCACCCGTTATCAACGGGTTAACAGTAAATTTTTCGGCTGTTTTAGAAAGTCATATGCATTTTGTTTCCCACTGCAAGTCCCCCCCTTAATTAACACACTATACTTCGCAGTGAAGACCTTTAAAACTAAAATTATGTCACAATTCTGCTGCGTTTAATTCTTGCTGTAGCAAACGAAGTATTTCAAAAAGGGTTTTTTAAAAAAATTCCTAACCAGGTGAAAAATACTTTAAAAATGATTGTCGATACGCATATTGCAGAACAGACACATTTGTCAACACTGAATTTAAAGGGAACATACGTGCAACATACAAAGCGACCCTCATTGCTGTGACAATTAACAAACACTATGTAAATTCCGGAAACATGGTGACACAACTTTCAGACATACATTAGTAGCACAAGTGGTCTACGAAAAGTTGTGATAATGGCCATTGTGGCCACGTCAGGGCTTAAAGTCTCCCTTCATTGAAGGGGGGGGCCCTCATAGAGCGCACACACACGCACACAGCAGTGTAGTGATTTCTGATTACTTTTAATTTTGGTTGCATTAACTGTGGCATGTAAATAACACTGTATTGAAGCATAAAAAGTGTCATATATTTCCACGTGTAGGCTCACTGCTGATATGAATGCATGTCGGTGCTTGTTTCTGGCATATAACTGACTGATCAATTAATTCTGTTCGGTGTTGGAGCTCCATGAACTTACACCTGCCGCAAGTATGTAGTAGCGCCTAATTCGCGATAATGAGTCCAGAGGTGGCTTTAATTGGTTCTGGTCCGCGCACTGTGGTGCGATGTCCGTTCATTCTGGCGCACGCCCGCTTATTCAAACTCTGCTTAATTCGAACAATTTTGTAGTCCCCTTCGAGTTTGAATTAACCAGCTTTTACTGTACTCTGATTGTCCTTCGGGCATTTATATAATGTGCCGATCTAGTCAATCACCTTAAATTTGGCATTTTGGAAAGGCTTTCTCAAAAATAACCCGGGATGGTAAGGGTTACAGATATGCAATCTTGAAGGAAATAACCAAGCTGCAATGCAAACTACCAATTTACTTACTGCATCGAGAACCTGAGGCACCAGAATGCTATGCTTCATTTCTACGCCTACTTACCTAAAAAAAGTAGGCAAAATGCATGCATCATTGGTATTACACCAGACTGTTAATGCCCAATTGAACGAATAAAAATTGACTAGTAATTTAAAGAGACCAAAGGGACCTTCAAACTAATTCATAAACATGTAGCTTAAAGCTTAGGTTCCTCGTGAAACAGTATGCTGTGCCAAAGCCGAACAGGGCCGTGGCCCGTCATGTGCAGTGTCTCGAGGAAATGCCTGCAGCAGTATGACAATACCTGTTATCCTGTTTTGCTTGCGCCACATCAACTCAACAATATTGATTAAATCATTATTAATAAAATTGGAGAGTTACTACTTCCCCGCGCAAGGCACCACTGCCAAAAAAAAATCAACTCCAGCGCTTGTCGAATGGGTGCTGTTGTGCTGGCATTGACTAGCTGAGGGGGGAGCCGAGCCCCTCCTTAAAAAATAGAGAGGTTGCTGGCATGACTTAAGCTAATTGCTTCATGGCACATTGCAATAGCGTAAGCATCAGAGTGACCACAATTGCATACTAAGGGATGTTGAATAAGTGATATTTGTGCCTTTATTCCTTTCTGAAAAATGCAGGAATTGATCGATCTGGAAGCATTGCCATGTTGCAGCAAGCCAGTACATCTGCAGTGGTGGCACCAAATACAGAAGTGGAAGAGGTGCTGCATTTTCTGACAAGACCGCATGTGTATTTTCAGTCCGGCATTTTTTCTTTTTTTTGCAGTGAATTTAGGACACTTGCTGGCCACTCAAAAGGCTACCAACATGTGGAAATGCCATGTTTGTATGTACAATATGCCACTCTAACTATGCTTACCTCACACACTGCCAAAAAACATCACAGAGTATGCAGAAGAAAATGTGGAGGTCAGAATAATCTAATGCAACGCAGTAATGATGATCAATGCAATATTCAAGCCAGTGCTGCATATTTGAATGACTCTGATAAACGAGCTACAGTGTATGAGATGTTGATGAGACTTTGCAGGCGTCCTAAAGGCCATCGCAGGTGCGCTATAACATGGTCATTGATGGTGTCATTCCGAAGGTAGATGATATGTTTAGTTCTGTCGCTTGTGCTTTCAACTGTGAGCTCATAAAAAATGACGGTCTTCGGAAAAAGCTCTACCAAAATGCACAAATGTTTGTGCCACCTACTAAAGTCAGTCTTTGTGGAGGGGCAAAATCCAGTATTATATCATAAAGCTTCTTGATCTCCTATAAATCCAGCTCAAATATCCCTGAAATGTTTTTTGGTGTACTTATTACAGTTACAGGAGACGCTTTGGCTACTCGCTCATTGGCAGGATTGAAGTAGTTGTTCAGCCCTCTGGCTTGCTGTTACTGTCGCACCTTCCTTTAGTCCACGGTAGAGTATGCACACTACACATGCCATAGAAGGTAGCATCACAGCACAGGTGAAAAAGCTTACTAACTACAAACCTCGTACAAATCCAAAAATTATCTAAAGAGTCTGGGACAAACAGCGATCCATTGTTCACAACTTTACTCTTTTTATCCGTTACGAAAGAGATATAATATGATCCAATGCATGTTCTGCTGGAAGGCAGCTTGCCAAAAGGAATAGCTCCTTTTTTGTGTGTTGCTATCAGGGAAAAGGTATGGCTCACAGTGATGCTAATTAACATGGCCATCACTAACCTTTAGTTTCATTTTGTAGTGATAGTGGTAGTGGTTGTGATATTGCAGCAGGAAGGGTTAGCCCGGGCTTACGTAACAGACAATGATTCCACCTGAGCATCTCGTAAATTGTAGGGTCTGTCACCATATGTTAAATAGCCCCGTGTCTCTTAGGAAGGTAATCAAAGTTCATTTGCAAGCTCCTTGTCATTGCCACAGGCTCTTGAGGAAAAGTGACATCTTCAAACGTCTGGTGCCAATGACCACCCTTTTTGCTGGCTGGGAACCATTGCCTTTCTTACCCTGTCCAACTGCAGTCAAAGCGAAATAAAATGTTCAATGGCATTGATGTCACCGCAGAAGGCACAGAGTAGGGGAAGCACGTTGCACAGTCTTAAATGACCAAGCGTGCAGAGTCTGTTCTGATGTGATACAACAGCGTCGCTTGTTCATGAGCAAGTCCGCAGATCGCACATGCTTGATGTAGAATCTTGTAGACCACCCTGAAGTGTTCGCGGAGTACAATTATGTAGTTCTGATAAATCTTGGGAGCTCTTGCTTTTGGGACACATGTCCATGCTTCACGTGGAAGAGCATCAGCCTTTTCATTCCTGAAATGGTTGTGTTCTTTTCATTCATCATTGGATGCTCATGTTGGGGAAGGCACTGTTTAGTGAGGGCACACTGGTTTCATTTTGCAATACTATATGCAGTCGTACAGAGAGCACTTCCAAATGCATTGGAAAAACACTCCTCAGAGCGGCCGTCATCTCGTCTTCATGCGACTGCTCTTTGAGACTTCTCAACATTCACCCTGCTTCCCCATTCCCAATTAGTGTTCGTTTTCGCTGTGGCATCGCACTTTCCCGGATGGGGTTGATAAAAACGACACAGCAAGCAAGCTCGTAAATCTTTCTCTTGCCATCAAACAAAACAAAAAACGAAGCATGCTCAGAGTTGCACAGTTCACAGCGTTCCTTTCAATCCCATGGAAATGAAGCAATGTTTCCAAAAGTATGTGCTAATCCACATTGTTGAGCAAATACAGAAACATGGGCCAGCACGTCATTAGTGACCAATGAGAATGGAGGCAAGACATTTTCTGCTGAAGTTGACCGCCATTAATTTTTTAATTTCAAAAGCATGCCACTCTTTGTTAGTAATATCATTCCAATTAATGGACGTAATGAACTTTGGAATGATGATGACACACCGAAAACAGGATATGCAAATACCAAAGTGCCACTTTGTACTCCTTTTTTAAGATTGGCTCTTTGCGATGAGGAAAAAATGTGACGCCATTGCAAGAGGCACCAATTCAATATGTTGAGATCAGACAGAATACGTCATTGAGCTGCCATGCTTCTGTTGGGTATGTGACATTGTCTAGTTTAATGACGAAGTTTTTCTGAACTGCAGTCAATTGGTGACAGTAAATGCCTTTGTAGGAGGTGTCAGGGGCTATGAGGCTGTTTTGTCAACTGAAGGCTTGCTCGTCCCCTGGCGCATGTTTACATATTGAAGCAGTAGTCTTAAAGAGCTCATTTTACAGAAATTCTACTGTTGGCATCGTTGGTTGTGGGCAGTAGTGTAGCCAGGGGTGGCACACCGGGCACGTTCCCCCCCCCCCCCCGAAATTTTTTTTGCCATGGCTTACAGAGCGAAAAATGACGATTTCAAGGAGGTTCCCCTTCAGGAATCAAGGGGGTGCCCCTTGATTCAAGGTGGTGCCCCTTGGGCGTAGCCAGAAAAATTTCTGGCTACGCCCCTGGTTGTGGGTGACAAAATTGACATTGTCCATTAGCTAAAAATCGAGATAGATGCAAATGATAAAAATGTTCGGTTCGAGTGGTGATCGAACCCAGAATTTCTGCATGGCATGCAGGTGTACTACCACAGAGCCACGCCAGTGTTTGAAAAAAAAAACCTATACGAGTATCTTGTAAAGAGCTTTTGCACGAGAAAACCAGGAGCACTAAAGAAAACAAAGCATGAGACCAGTCCATAGTCTGCGCTTGTCTTGTGTTTTTCTTTCTTTCACGTCCCTGGTTTTTTCGTGCAAATGCTCATCACAATGGATTACCAATTCACCCAACGCTCTGTTCATCGAATGTCATGTAATGTAAGAAGTCTCTTTGACACGTTATATTGCGTGGCAGAAACGTGTAAAATCTCATTAGGTGTCGAAGCATTAACGAGCGAGGGGTTTAAAGGCCCAGTCATTACAAGGTAAGTCTCCCTTTCCGGAGCTGCACTGAGGTATGGGGGCAGAGCCACTTTTCTTTTTGTCGTTTGTTTCCTACGTCATTCCAGTTTTTTTTTTCTGTTTTTTTTTCACACTGAGCAACTGCATGTTTTCTGCAGTCATTAACGTTTTTTTTTTCTCTTGTGGGGTAGGTACAACAGTGTGCAAAGCATGGACCCGACAGGCTGAGAGGGGCAAATTTGATCGCAGGTTTGATCACGACATAGGGTTCTGCTGCATGGTGATTTTAAATCGTGATTTGGCTAACATCCGAGCCAAACTCGATCTGTCTCTGGCCCTGGTTGCGATCAAAAGTGTCCGTTCGACACTAGTGTTATTGCATAGTGTGATAGCAAGCTCGACGGCACGCAGAAGTTCGCCACTGCTGTGACAGCTGTGATGACGGTGGCAATGACACACAGTTTGTTGCTTTGTTGCTGCAACATTGCTCGATTTATTGTTCATGTGCCTGCGACGCACGAATAACGAATGGATACGGCATACAAGCAGCCCGAGGGGCCACCGTTCCAGTGTTTTATATAAAAAATCTAAACTACCAAGTACTGCATGATACTGGAACGTGCCAACGTGATGTCATACACGTACCACGCTTAATTCAGGATACGGTTGACGTTGGATGCATTTTCGTTAAAGTGCTAACTTCTTTAGCGGGCATTAACTAATACTCCAGTTTCCATGACAGGTTCTTTTGGAGAACACAAGAGGCTTATGTTCAAAATCACGACAAATCTTTGGAAATATTACGTGCTCCTCCAACGACCTGCATATCCACCGTATAACAGCCGTCACCACGATTTCTCAAACTTCTTCGTGCCATTGAGCTTGCTTTCACATCGTGCAATAATACCGGTGCCGCACGGAATCTTTGATTATGATCAGGGCCAACACACATTCAGTTTTAACTTGGACGCTAGCCAAATGGTGATTAAAAGTGGCCATGCAGCTGCACCTCAGACTATGTCGAGATCAAACCTGCGATCAAATGTGTCGTGTCAGCCTCGTTGGGTCCATGCTCCGCATTGCGTTGTCCCTACCCGTGCAAGAAAAAGAAGAAAAAAAAAGAATGATAATGACTGGAGGAAACATACAGCCGCTCAGCACAAAAAAGAAAAAAATAAAGAAAAAATTTGACGCCAGGAAACGAACAAAACCAGCAAAAAAGAAAAAAGTGGCTCCGCCCCGTAACTCAGTGCATGTCCAGAAGGAGACCCTTACAGAGTGCTCAGACATATTTAATAATAATCACCAGCAATAGCATCTACAAAGTGGAGAGCAGCTGCGTAGGGTCAGCATGTTGGCATATGGATACGTAGCGAGAGGGGTTTAAAGGCTCAACTATTACAAAGCGTTCCCACACATACTGAATAATCATCATCAGCAAAACGCCAGTTAAGTCAACTGACTGTGTAGATTCACGTGTTGCCTTACAGATTAGTGGGCACTTCTCTGATTTGCAAAAGGAATTGATTGTGGCTAGAAGGCATTCTACAACTGTACTTGCAGTAGGGACTCTAAGGATAGTTTTGAAATAGCCAACGTTATGCGCACAGAAGTTCCTCTCCTTGGCACGGCCAAGGTGTCCACTGAGGAAGTGAAGACATGCTAGTGAGTGGAAGGCAATATGAACGGGGCCTCGTACGGTATCGTTCTACTCTTGGAAGCGAAGCTCAAGCGACCTCCATGTTTTCAAAGGACAATAATATTTCATACATCTCTCCAGTTCATTACAACATCGTGTTGAGGCTAGGTAAATAAATTGTC
>JALIZH010027157.1:0-16398 GCA_030522465.1 Rhipicephalus appendiculatus
CCTCAGTGTAGAAGGAGGCCTGTGGCGGACGAGTTCGCTTTTGAGCTGACCACCCTGATTTTGTTTTAGCAACGGCTTTATCTTCGGCATCGTTTATCAAGCTGTAGCTGACTATTAGTTCGCGTTCTAAAACTGGTAAAAGGCACAGACAACACCACACACTCGCGATGAAACACGATGCCAACAGAGCACACACACACCATGCCATCGCCTCCCTGGCCACGTCGAGCGCACCCTTAGCACGGATGGCGCTCTGCCACGGTCAAAGTTGGCAGCACACAAAGCTCTCCCATAGAGTGACGGACAAGTTTCATGACCAGTAAAATGTATTGAGGGACTATGGTAAAATTAAACCGGCCTGGGGGGTCAGCCTCTGGCTGGATTGGGAATCCTCGGATCGCGGAAGAACTAAATTTTACTTCTGAATTTGCATCTACACTAGCCGTTAGTTTGCTGAAGCTATAACTACCCGGACAACAACGGTATAAAACGTAAACGGATTGAAATTCTCTGTGCTACGCTGGCTTAACAAATTTAGAGCTATGCGGTAATAACTTGATGTTTTCTTGGTGAATACTGGACGCGTCGATTCGCAATGAAAAAAATTGAATAATTCGATCGGAAGGTCATGCAGAATGCCTTAATAAAAACATGGTTGATACCTCCGTCATAAGAATCGGTATACCACGAAAGTGAAACCTGTCCTTACAGAAGTAGTTGAATGTTTACTGTACATTTATATAAGAGAGCTTGCACAATGTCTGTTTGACATTTACGGTCAGACATTTAAAGTTTGACATTTACAATTTACAGTATTTGACAGTTATCATCATCATAATCATCAGCCTGTCTACGCCCACTGCAGGGCAAAGGCCTCTCCCATGTTTCGCCAATCAACCCGGTCCTGTGCTTTCTGCTGCCACGTTATACCTGCAAACTTCTTAATCTCATCTACCCACCTAATTTTCTGTCTCCCCCCTCACGCGTTTCGCCATCTCTTGGAATCCAGTCAGTTACCCTTAATGACCAGCGATTATCCTGCCGACGTGCCCGGCCCATATCCATTTCTTCCTTCTTGATTTCAACTATGATATTGTCACGTGGTCGTGACGTTGACGAAGGCAACAGTCGGAATGTCGAAGACGAAACTGTTTATTTGGGCCGAACTTGTGGCCGGTAAACGGAAAGTCAGATTACAGCAATACACACTGGCACTGATAGCGGCGAACACAGCGTCGGCCGTCGATCAAGCTGAACATTGTTGGAACGCGCCGGCTTTTATAAATCACGCGTCGAACATTCTAGCCTTATCACTAGTCGTCGCGCAAGCTCTGCAATAAACTTGAGTGTTACCGTCTTGCGTGCAATCTTAACAAAACGATCTACTACAACCGAGAAGCTTCTGGAACAATAAGGCGCGGTCTGCGCCGAGAACTGCTGATAGTCTTTGTGGGCGGAAACCGAATACAGTAAAAGAAGCGCACGTGGCAATGCCCCCCTCTGAAAAGGCATCGTCCCGATGCTTAGAACAGAACACATGGGAAAAATACATGCAACAATAAATAACGAACGACAATAAATCAAGAAAGTTCAATAAACAATACGCAGAAGCAAGAAAGTCCAATGAAAAAAAAGTACAGTCCTCAGGTTCACTACCGCGCGTAAAACGGCTTGAGGCGCACGACATGGACGACTTCAGGTCGCGCACGACGCTGTTGAGAGTTAGTAATGCCGTCCGGAACGACCTCGTAGTCCAGAGCACCGAGACGTCGAAGCACCTTGTATGGCCGGCCCGAAGTATCGTCGAAGAAGTTTTTCACTGAGTCCGCGTCGGCGTATCGGCGTCCACACCCAAACGCGGTCGCCGGGCTGGTATTCCACGAAGCGTCGTCGAAGATTGTAGCGGCGGCTGTCAGTCGTCTTCTGATTCTTGATCCGCAGGCGGGCGAGCTGTCGTGCTTCTTCGGCGCGCTGTAGGTAGGCGGTCACGTCGATGTTTTCCTCGTCGGTCACGTTTGGTAACATGGCGTCGAGCGTCGTTGCAGGGCTCCGTCCGTAGACCAACTTGTATGGCGTCATCTGCGTCGTTTCTTGCACGGCCGTGTTGTATGCGAAGGTCACGTACGGAAGGATGGCGTCCCACGTCTTGTGTTCGACGTCGACGTACATGGCCAACATGTCGGCGATGGTCTTATTTAGACGCTCGGTCAGGCCGTTGGTCTGTGGTCCGGCGGTGGTCCGGCGGTGACTTGTGTGGCTGTATCCCAAGATCGCCTGGGTTAGGATCAGCCGTAAACGCCGTGCCTCTGTCGGTGATGAGAACCTCTGGGGCGCCGTGTCGAAGGACGATGTTCTCAACGAAGAACTTGGCTACCTCGGCGGCACTGCCTTTGGGCAGGGCTTTTGTTTCGGCGTAGCGGGTGAGGTAGTCGGTGGCTACGACGATCCATTTGTTTCCGCAAGTCGACGTTGGGAAAGGCCCCAGGAGGACCATCCCGATCTGCTGGAACGGTCGCCGAGGAGGCTCGATCGGCTGAAGGAAGCCTGCTGGTCTTGTTGGCGGTGTCTTCCGTTGCTGACAGTCTCGGCACGTCCTTACGTAGCGGGCGACGTCGGCGGCAAGGCGCGGCCAGTAGTACTTTTCCTGTACTCTTGCGATCGTGCGGGAAACACCGAGATGTCCTGCCGTCGGGTCGTCGTGTAGGGCCTGGAGGACTTCTGGTCTCATTGCTGATGGAACCACGAGAAGGTGTTTGGCTCGAAGGGGCGAGAAGTTCTTCTTTAGGAGGACTCCGTTTCGCAGGAAGAACGACGCCAGTCCTCTCTTGAATACCTTCGGAACGGTGGTGATCTTGCCCTCGAGGTATTCGATAAGGCTCCTGAGTTCCGGGTCCGTTCGCTGTCGCTCGGCGAAGTCGTCGGCACTTATGGTTCCCAGGAAGCCGTCATCATCCTGGTCGTCCAGCGGCGGTGGGTCGACGGGGGGCACGAGACAGGCAGTCGGCGTCAGAGTGTTTTCTTCCGGACTTGTAAACGACGGTAATGTGGAATTCTTGAAGTCTCAGGCTCCACCGTGCGAGGCGACCAGAAGGGTCTTTCAAGCTAGCTAGCCAACACAAGGCGTGATGGTCGCTCACAACTTTGAAGGGCCTGCCGTAAAGGTAGGGGCGAAACTTTGATGTAGCAAAGATGATGGCAAGGCACTCCTTTTCTGTTGTGGAGTAGTTGGCCTCTGCCTTTGATAGCGACCGGCTAGCATAACTGATAACCCTTTCCAGTCCGTCCGTCCTCTGCACAAGGACGGCGCCGAGTCCTACGCTGCTCGCGTCGGTGTGCACTTCTGTTTCGGCGTGTTCGTCGAAATGCGCAAGTAACGGAGGCGTTTGCAGGCGTCGTTTTAGTTCTTGAAATGCTTCCTCCTGCGGCGTTTCCCACTTAAACTCGACGTCGGTCCTGGTAAGGTTAGTGAGAGGCTCGGCGATGCGGGCGAAGTTTTTAACGAACCGCCTGTAATAGGCACACAAGCCGAGAAATCGACGCACGGCCTTGTTGTCGGTGGGTGGCGGGAAAGCAGCGATGGCGGTTGTCTTTTGCGGGTCGGGGCGTACTCCGGATTTGCTTATCACGTGGCCCAAGAACAAAAGTTCTTCGTACGCGAAGCCGCACTTCTCTGGCTTGAGGGTGAGTCCGGAGGTCTTGATTGCTTGAAGTACAGCTTCAAGGCGCCGCAGGTGCTCGTCGAAGTTCGAGGAAAACACAACGACGTCGTCCAAGTACACAAGGCAAGTCTGCCACTTCAAGCCAGCCAGTACAGTATCCATAACGCATTGGAAGGTCGCGGGGGCCGAGCAAAGACCAAAAGGCATGACCTTAAACTCGAACAGGCCGTCTGGAGTTATGAAAGCAGTCTTTTCTCGGTCTCTCTCGTCGACTTCGATTTGCCAGTAACCCGTCTTCAGGTCCATCGACGAAAAGTACTTCGCGTTGTGGAGTCGATCCAGGGCGTCGTCTATCCGTGGGAGGGGGGTACACGTCCTTCTTCGTGATCTTATTCAGGCGACGATAGTCGACGCAGAAACGTAGCGTCCCGTCCTTCTTCTTCACCAACACCACGGGAGACGCCCAGGGACTCTTGGACAGCTGGATTTTGTCGTCGCGCAGCATTTCGTCGACTTGCTTCTTTACGGCTTCGCGTTCTCGCGTCGAAATTCGATACGGGCTCTGACGGACTGGTCGGGCACTTTCTTCCGTTATGATACGATGTTTGGCGACTGGGGTCTGTCGAATTCTTGACGACGATGAGAAGCAGTCCTTGAATTGCAGGAGCAGATTTTTGAGCTGGTCTTGCTTCTGTTTTGGGAGGCTGGGGTTGACGTCGAAATCTGTTTCGGGACCTCGATTCGTCGAAGAATGTTCGGCAGTATCGGAGAGGGCGAAAGCATTGCTGGTTTCCACGAATTTCTCGATGTAGGCGACCGTCGTACCAATGTTGAGGTGCCTATATTCGTGGCTGAAGTTTGTCAGCAGTACCTTTGCTTTGCCGTCGCGCAACTCGGCGATGCCTCTTGCGACGCAAACCTGACGGTTCACAAGCAGGTGCTGATCGCCCTCGACGACGCCTTCAAGGTTAGCGGGTATTTCGGTGCCGACGGAAATAACGACGCTGGAAAGAGGCGGAACGGTGACCTGCTCTTCTATTACATTCAAGGCATGATTCTCCGGCGACGTGTGGGGAGGCAACGCTTTTTCTGAAGTCAGTGTTATCGACTCAGACCTCAGGTCGATGACGGCGCCGTGTTGACTTAGGAAGTCCATCCCCAGTATCACATCCCTGGAGCAGTGCTGCAGAATTAGAAAGCTGGCGGGATACGTCCGGTTATTGATGGTGACTCTTGTGGTGCAGACGCCGGCCGGCGTTATTAGATGACCCCCAGCGGTCCTGATTTCAGGGCCTTGCCAAGCAGTCTTTACTTTCTTCAACTTCGTCGCGAAAGACCCACTGACGACGGAATAGTCGGCTCCAGTGTCGACGAGAGCGGTGACGTTGTGGCCGTCGAATATTACGTCGAGGTCGCTGGTTCGTCGTCGTGCGTTGCGGTTGGGTCTTGGCGTCGGACCACGGCTGCGTCGAAATGCTACGGTGCTTCCATGCTGCGTCGTCAGGTTTTCTTCGGTCCGCGAGGTTTCGTCGATAGGGCTTCGTCTGCTTCGCGTCGTGTTGCGCAGGTCTCGTGGCGTTGTCGTCGTCGGCGGCCGCGGAGGATCTTCGGCATTTCGTCGTACAGCAACCGCACCTCCATCGGTTGCTGCCCTTAGTTTCCCGGATACGGGCTAGGCGACCGGCCCCGGTTTGGGCCAGTGTACTGCCGGCGGTGCTGTGACATGTAGCGGCCGGGCGACGGCGAGCGGGAAGGTCGTCATTCTTGCCACTGTGTTCCGGTGAGGTAGTCGTCGATGTCCCGAGGCCGTTCGCCTGGCTGCGGACGCGGCGCGTTGACGGCGAATCCGCGTAGCCCCATCTGTCGGTACTGGCAGCGGCGGTACGTGTGACCGGCCTCCCCGCAGTGGTAGCAGAGCGGGCGGTTGTCAGGGGCGCGCCAAACGTCGGTCTTCCTTGGCGCGTAGCGCGGCGCATAGCGCTGGCCGACAGGAGGACGGTAGGGCGTCGGTGCTGGTGGCGGCGGCGGCGTCTGGCGGCCGAACTGCGGCGATGCGCTGTCTTGACGTTGTCGCGGAGTGGGCAAGGGACGGCGGACCGCAGCGGCGTAGGTCATGGCCTCCGGATGAGGCCGCTGTGGTTCGGGAATTCCGAGCGATTGATGAACCTCGTCGCGGAACAATGTCTGCGATCGAGTCCACTTGAGGCTGCGGCGAAGGTAACAGCTTGCGCAGCTCCTCCCGCACGATCGCTCGGATGGTCTCGCGCAGGTCGTTGGTGCTGAGTGCATGAACTTCGGCGTAGTTGGTTGTTGAAGAATGGTGGTTGTACTGCCTTGTCCGCATCTCAAGTGCCTTTTGAATTGTCGTGGCCTCGGTAAGGAATTCGTCGACAGTCTTGGGTGGGTTGCGGACAAGTCCCGCAAACAGCTCTGGCTTGACACCTCGCATCAGGAACCGGAGCTCCTTCTCCTCAGCCATGGCGGAGTCGGCGTGCCGGAACAGTCGATTCATCTCCTCCGTGTAGATGGCTATGCTTTCATTGGGCAGCTGCACACGGGTCTCCAGCATAGCTGCGGCCCGTTCCTTGCGGACCACGCTGGTGAACGTGCTTAGGAACGCAGTCCGAAAGAGATCCCAAGTTCGTAACGTGGATTCTCGGTTCTCGAACCACGTCCTCGCGGCGTCTTCTACGTAGAAGTAGGCGCGGCGCAGCTTTTCGTCCGAGTCCCAGTTGTTGAAAGCCGCGACTGGTTCATACGTCTCTAGCCAGGTCTCGGGGTCCTCACTTGGCGATCCATGGAAAGTCGGTGGCTCTCTCGGTGGCTGGATCACGATCGTTGCAGGGGACGCAACGGCCGTCATCGTGCCTGTCGTCTTCGTCGCCGTGGCTTTGGGCTTGTCCGGTAGGAGTCCGTGCTGCGGGGGCAGTCCTTTCAGTCTGCGGCTGGCTCGACTGTCCGTGGTAGGGTAGGTGTCTTCGTCACGATTTGGGCTGGGTTCACGGCTTGAAGGGGGGCGTCCGGTACATGAAAGAAGCCGCACCTCCACCATATGTCACGTGGTCGTGACGTTGACGAAGGCAACAGTCGGTATGTCGAAGACGAAACTGTTTATTTGGGCCGAACTTGTGGCCGGTAAACGGAAAGTCAGATTACAGCAATACACACTGGCACTGATAGCGGCGAACACAGCGTCGGCCGTCGATCAACTGAACATCGTTGGAACGCGCCGGCTTTTATAAATCACGCGTCGAACATTCTAGCCTTATCACTAGTCGTCGCGCAAGCTCTGCAATAAACTTGAGTGTTACCGTCTTGCGTGCAATCTTAACAAAACGATCTACTACAAGCGAGAAGCTTCTGGAACAATAAGGCGCGGTCTGCGCCGAGTACTGCTGATAGTCTTTGTGGGCGGAAACCGAATACAGTAAAAGAAGCGCGCGTGGCAATATCCTTAACCCCCCGTTTGTTCCCTGACCCACTCTGCTCTCTTCCTGTCTCTTAAGGTTACACCTATCATTTTCCTTTCCATCGCTCGCTGCGTCGTCCTCAGTTTAAGTTGAACCCTCTTTGTAAGTCTCCAGGTTTCTGCTCCGTAGGTAAGTACCGGTAAGATGTAGCTGTTATATACCTTCCTCTTGAGGGATAGTGGTAGACTACCATTCATGATTTGATAATGATTGCCGAATGAGCCCCATCCCATCCTTATTCTTCTAGTTATTTCACTATCATGGTTCGGCTCCGCGGTTACTACCTGTCCTAAGTAGACGTACTCCTTTACAACTTCCAGTGTCTCGCCACCTATCGTAAAGCGCTGTTCTCGGCCAAGATTGTTCCACATTACTTTAGTTTTATGCATATTAATTTTCAGACCTACTCTTCTACTTTGCGTATCCAGTTCAGTAATCATAAGCTGTAATTCGTCTCCCGCGTTACTCATCAATGCAATGTCATCAGCGAATCGCAGGTTACTGAGATGCTCTCCATTAACACTTATCCCTAACTCTTCCCAATCTAGGGCCCTGAAAACCTCCTGTAAACACGCGGTGAATAGCATTGGAGAGATCGTGTCTCCCTGCCGTACGCCCTTCTTTATTGGGATTCTGTCGCTTTCTTTATGGAGGACTATAGTGGCTGTAGATCCGCTGTAGATTTCTTCCATTATGTTTATATAGGCTTCGTCGATGCCCTGATTCCGCAGTACCTGCATGACTGCTGATGTCTCCATCGAATCAAATGCCTTCTCGTAATCTATGAAGGCTATGTATAGGGGTTGGTTGTATTCCGCGCATTTCCCTATCACCTGATTGATAGTATGAATATGGTCTGTTGTTGAGAAGCGTTTACGAAATCCTGCCTGGTCCTTTGGTTGATTGAACTTTAATGTCGTACTAATTCTGTTAGCAATTACTTTTGTAAATAGCTTGTAGACAACGGACAGTAAGCTGATGGGCCTGTAATTTTTCAGGTCCTTGACGTCCCCTTTCTTATGGATCAAGATGATGTTGGCATTCTTCCAAGAATCTGGTATCCTTCCTGTCGAGAGACACTTCGTATACAGGGTGGCCAGTTTTTCTAACATAATCTCTCCACCGTCTTCAACAGGTCTGATGTTACCTGATCCTCGCCAGCGGCTTTGCCTCTTTGCATTCCCTTTAGGGCTTTCTTTACTTCTCCTGTCAATACTGGTGGGATGTCAGATTCCTCTGGGCTATTATTGCTTCTTACATTATCATCCTGACTGTCTCGGCTGCTGTACAGATCCCTGTAGAACTCTTCCGCTACCTCAACTATTCTATCCATATTGGTTGTGACCTTGCCTTCCTTGTCCATTAATGCATACATCTGATTTTTGCCTATGCACAGTTTTGTCTTCATAGCTTTGAGGCTTTCCGTTCTTTAGAGCATGCTCAATTGACAGTTATAGCACCGTTTAACGCAAGTGCATCCACGTTGACGCTTGGTGGTACATCTCTATCCCGACGACTAACGTCCATGATCAATGATTAAACAAACCCTTGTGGTCATACATGCTTGTGGTAGCTGTACGGTGAGAGCGGAATCAAAGAAAGCCGTGTGACAGGCAGAATAGCGTCACTGATTGGACGCCGAACTTGGGCTAAGGTCGATTACTCGTGGCATGTTAGAGTTATTCAACAACACTGCCCGACCAGAGGGACACGCAACGCGCGTCGTTTCTTCCCCGTTTGCCGGCTGTGATTTTTCGCGGGGCGAGGTTAAGTTGGCAACACAGAGTTACCGCCACGCGACGCACTCGAGCGTCCCAGCAACTTTCGGTATGGACGAATGCTATGAGCAAGGCCGATGCTAGGGGTAAGGTCGCCCCCTGGCAGTGCGTTAATGCGTCGACAAAATTGCACTTTTCCTATTCGAAACGGGCCGAATGGGACGGACGCGTAGAAATGACACTTTGAAGGAACTAATCGTGCATTTCGCGGTCGTAATGCATTACTTCGCTTTAGCAAAAGCACTGTGAGAGGACAGTGGTAGATATAAAAGGCTTGTTCTTAAAGCCTACAGGGTATGTGACCGTGGCGCAGTTCCATTAGAAAATTTCATGCTCCAACAACTTCTTTTAAATAACCCTTAAGTGCCCAATATCTAGCGGGAGTAAAACGAAAAAGGCTGTACAAGGACCTTGTCGAGCTTGTTTTACCGGTACCACTCTACAGGAGTTTGTATCCTGCTGGACGTGGGCAAAATGTACTAGCAAGAGTTAAAAAAATGGCTGTACCATCCAGTTCAAAATCCTTTTTTTTCAAGCTCCATACAGGGACTCTAGAAGTTAAAACGTGGATGCAAGAGAGGGGTCTGTTTGTACCGTGGGGAACGGACTGTTTCCTCTGCCGTAAGCCTGAAACCATTGAACACGTATTTCTGGATTGTTGGGAAGGCGTGTTCTTTTGGGACATTCTGCAAAGAACTATCAAAAAAGATCTACCGCTAGATGCCTATGGGATCCGGTTTTTACCAGTTTATGACGAGGATGGAGGAGTGCCTTACGATGTTGTTATGTTGCTCGGCCTCTACAGTATTTGGAAAAAGTACATGGCAGTTCGTCATTGCCGATATCATAACAATGCCTATTCGTTAATATTTCCGCCAAATGATCTCGAACTTTGTTGACGAATGTAAAATTATGGACCCAGTACCAGAGTGGCTCGGGAAACTTGAGCCACTTATGGGCATAAAGGAATTACAATGGCTATGTAAACTACACTGCTTCTTACCTCTGTCCACGCTGTTCATGCACTGTTAATATTACTGTATGATGTGCAAGTAATAAAGAAAAAAAAGACCGTGGCGCAGTGGATAGCGTGCCCGGCATTTGTTGTCGCTGACCAAGAGGTCATAGGTTCGACTCCCGTTGACGGAACTTTTTTTCTTTCTGTTCTGATGATGCGTATTTTTTCGACGTCATTTCCGTGACGGAAATACGTCACTCAAATTGTGGTGGACCCCGGCATAAAACACTTTCGTGTTAAAAGGGGAGATTTATTCACAACATTCTATAATAGACAATCGTCTAAATCAGGGGTCTGAAACACGTGGCCGCGGACTTCAAGGCAGCGGCCCTCAGCCCGCACATTATTGTCTTCATCCCACATATTTTTTTTATTCTTTTGAGAAGTATGTTCATGAGCTACACAGACGTCACTGGTCGCAACATTGTTTTCGTGGGGCAACTCATGCGAGTTCCTTGTGCGAAAACATAACTGTGAAGCAAAAGCTCTATATTTCAGAATCGGCGTCCACATTTCAGTCATTCTGGAGACCAGTGCCGATATCTTTCTCGAAACCTGATGAAACCTGATTCCCTTCAGAAATGACCCATATATGAGATATGAGAAAGGCCTTCTTTCAATATGACCAGGACGTTTTGTCGAACTCCCACCACCCCCCAGCTTCCCGATTTCGCTGCATCTAACAATCTTCACTCTCACGGCCTTTGCGCGACTAAATTTCCCAACTGTGGCCCACTAGCTGAGGTGAGTTGGAGACTCCAGGTCTAGATTAACTGTTGAGGAAGAATTCATGGGATATTTCTTGTCAGAAAAACGCATAACGTACGTAGGAACCCTGCGCACACGGAATTTGGAAGGAATGCAAGTTCTTTCTGTTTCCTACTAGAATGTTCTATGCACTAGACCAGGAGTCTCAAACACGCGGGCCGCGGCCCGCACATGACTCTCTTCGCCCAATATTTCTTTTTGAATTTTCTATTAAGTATGTTCATGAGCTACACAGGCATGACTGGTCTCAATCATTTTTTTCATGATGCATCCCTTGTGGTCACCATGTGTTGTTACATAACCGCGAAGAAAACTAAGAATCGGCGTCGACATTTTTCTCATTTGGAGGTCGAGATCGTTATCGATAGATTGTTGGAATCTTGGCGCCAAATACCCTTCATAAATGACCCAAATTCAGTATTTTAGAAGGGTCTTTCAAATGTCAACGTTTGCTGAAATTTTCCGCAAGCTACACTCCCCCCCCCCCCCCCCCACCCGCTGCTACAATCAGCACTGTCCGGGCTCTTGCTAGAGTAAATTTTCGTGACTGCTGCCAACCAGCTGAGGTGCGTTTGAGACCTCTGCACTAGACGATAAACCTTTGGCAATTTGTTAGCGCTCTGAAAATTAGCTCTATGCGTCTCAACATGTCGGCATTTTTGTACCTTTCACACATGGCCAAATAACGGTGAAAGTAACGGTGCGCAAGATCCGCATACCTACATTCAGAAAAGCAGTGCCACACCTTGCATTTAACAATGTAGATCACACTTTGTTGACTGGCATAACTTGCGCTGCGACACGTTTTTCGAATCGAACAATCATAAGCTGAGCTTATAGCCTGCTTCAGATGTGAATGGCGCTGGTACGTGGCGGCCGTGGTAAGGACGCGAAACTAAGCCTGTTAGTTAGCCAAATAATTAATTTCCTTAGTTTTGCCAGTCAAACCGAGATATAATCTTGAGGCACGGTGCACTGAGGGCCTCAGATCAGTTTTAACCATTGACGCGGCATGCGGCCGTGGAGATCATCCCCCGGTGCACCATTCCTGAATTCAGCCTATAGCTGTCGTGTCCTTCGTAGTTTCTGAAAATATTACCACAGAAAGTTCAAGCGCTTTTTTTTTGCCATTTCATATGACGTAGTTGAAATTCCTTGTTGTCCAGTAATATATGGTGGACGTTACAAAATATTTTCTTTGTTATCATGCAATCTGCGTCGGGCTGTTTTAAAATTTTGTTGTTTAGTACACTAATGAGTGAGGTCTTGTGAAGTATCGGGCGTCTTATGTTAAACATTTAAATGAGGCTCTTATAGTTGTCATAACGAGACGTAGTACCAAGAACTTCGTAAAAAAAGTACATTCGTTTTGTGAAAATTTCTTTACTAGGTATCACCGATGTCAACCATTTATGCGCGTTTTACGTTCGTACTGCCATTCAGAGAGTTTGAGGTGGATTTCTGCCAATGTAGGATTCGGTTTCCGGGACACAAACACGGGTGGCTTGAGTGTCTTACGAAGGTGTGGACATTAAAGATACTTCGGAGCAGCAAGTTGACTTCCACAGAACTTGAAATGCTTGTCCAAAATCACGTGTTGCCTATTCTTGCTTTTGCAAAACATCCTGCATATGGTTACCGACTTTCTAACGCAACATAAGAAATTAGGAATATGCTGAAAAAATGCATTGCTCAATTGTATGCCGAAGGTAGTCAACTGTAGTTAATTGGAGCTTAGTTGAGCATAATCCTCGGAATCCTCCTTACGTATCACGTATTATAAGATCCTGTATTTCTTGAAGTTAACTATCATGGCTAAAAATCGCTGATTCAACTTATTGACATGACATTGAAACATAGACATCATCGAATGAAAGCTGATGTCCGGATGCTCGGAGCCATCTTTCGTAACAGCGCTCATTGTAACACAAGTCAGTGTGTTGCAATAAACGCATCGTACCAATCAGAAATACCAAAGAACTTATAAATGCACTCCTATGATTTCGTGACATGTATATGTCGCGCCGTCTCAAGTCGGCGCCTCATCGCACCGCCGTAAATGAATGGGAAGCACACAAAAAAATCATAACTCACGAAATATGAAATTGAAAATGACTCTTAGTGTAAGATACTAGGGAACCACTACAATATTTTAAGCGTAATTTTAATAACCTGCCACAAGGCGCCTAACATCCCAGGCCATTTGAAGATTTTGCCACACAGCCTAAAAGAGCTGCCTCGATTGGTACCCATATTGGCCGTTTCCAGCTTGGATTGCGAAGCTCAAAAAGACTTTTCAAAAACAACTCCCGGTTTTAGATAGGCTGAGAAGCGCTTTTTCAACTGATATGCTTGCAACTTTATTGTGTAACCAAAGCCATGTAACTTCCCCGGTCGTTCTTGTCAGCCTTATTGTTGTTTCCAAAGCCCACACCTGCTACTACATTGCGTCGGTGTATGCAGAAACAGCTCGTGGAGCTCACAAAATTTTTAATACAATGCTCGGGAGTGTGTGCGGGAGACCTACACGAAGAGGGTGCTTCAATGACTCTTTGAGTCCGCCTCGCCACAGGTGCGGGCAGCCCACGCGAAATTTTGTCTTCTGTTGTGGCATGTGGCGGCAGCTTCTTCAACTACGTCAACGTTACCAATTCCTGGCCATGAATATTCCGAAAGCTCTTTCAACATAACTAGCAGTCGAAGCAAAGGACATTTTTGTATTGTTAAATAGAAACAGGAATTTTGAAACACGCCACAGTGGCTGCAGCTCGGGGTAAACAGATTCATGTTTTCTGCACTATATTTTCAACACAATGTAACGTGAGGTGACAATACAAGCACATGGGCAAACTTTCAAAAATGAATCATTCGCTTTCGCAAGTCAAACATAGAGAAAGATGCATTTGTGAAATTTTTGAAAGAAACAAAAGAACTCCATGCGCAATATTTTATGGGAATTCTGTAAGTGTTCCGTAAGCGTACAGCTGTCACCAGAAAGTTTTAGGGGTCACCGCCATGGAGACCTTCTGTCTAGATTTCGTCATATTCTGGTACTTATGCACGCAAGGCACTTCACGCTGCCACCGAAACGCGCATCTGGCAGTAAATTTTAGCACACTCGGAATTTCCTTGATGCGCACGATTCTTCGCCTCGGCTTTACACAAGGTCCTGGAGAGAGATCTTATTGCTCTACCATAAAATTATCACAATGATGCCTTCGTAGAAAGTGTGCTACATTTATGTATCAATAATCATCGACATTTAGAAAATAATAATCGAAAATCAAGGCCCCGACTTGCGCGACACCAAAATTGGGCGCATCGGGTGCGCAGGAAGTGCGCCATCTGCGTTACATCAGACCGGAAGCTGACGTGACGACCTTTGAAGAAAGGTGGGTCACCACAGAATCTCCTCAGAAAAAACTGCACGTGGTTCCAAATGCCCAATTCTGCCGCTTTTTCTTCGCATCGGGTGTCTAGAGATGTGAAAAAAAACACGGTGCGAAAAAAAACGAAGACGGAATGCGCCCGTTCTTGTTCTGTGCTAGTCTGTGTTTCTTTTCTGGCGCAGCGCCTTGCTTAATGATGCACGACCGACCCACACAACAACATGCATTACCCAACGGGTACCTAAGACAACATGCAAGATACACGTATCTCTGAGCACTGGCTTCCCCGTACGTGTGAGAAAGTGAAAATTCTCACCCATTCGCTGCAACCATACCCTACTGTCTAAAAAAAGGTAATAATCGTTGCTAACTTTGGGGTAGTAAATGCTTGTCACATATGTTAGTAAGTGCAGTTCGTAACGGCAAGGCTTGTAACAGTTACTACCTTTGTCGATACTAACAGCAATGATAAACTTGCTACCCTAGCCGTTACTAACCAAAGGTAGTAAAATAAAAGGTTTTAAGGAAAAAAATGTAGAAACCGATACTAATGAGTTCATGTTGTATTTGTCCATTATTAAAAATGGTGAAATTTACAAATACACATTACGACACAACGTCGGGTAATCTTGCGCACAAACGTAAAAAGTTCACTACGCGACAGTACTTCATAAGAGACTCCCGGGGTATTTATAGCTCCTATCTCGGAGATGCATGTCTGGCACCGGTGAGCACATCAGTTTCAGGATGAATTATCAAAGATGTGAAGCTAGAGTACCATACCCTACTACTTATTGTGTGCTTGGGTACGTAGCACGACTTTTAATCAACCGTATTAAAAAACGATGTGCCATGTATATTTTCAAGAAAAGTGCCGCGACAAAGTATTAGGCACAGCGGCCGAGATAAGGTTATAAACACACTAACATAGCCTCAGTGCAATTTAATGGATGCCTTTGTAGTACATAGGCAGTGAAAAGGCTAATAATAATCATTCCTGGGGTTCTACGTTCCATATCCACGACATGATTATATGCATTGCCGTAGTGAGGGACTCCGGATGAATTTTCACCCCCTGGAGTTCTTTCACATCCGCATGTCATGTTAGTTTTTTTGGAATTTATATTCTGTACTAAAACGCGTATAGCACTTGCTTGTAGTTCATTATCTTTTGCTCCTCCGTTTTCGCAACAGCAGAATGATGCTAACAAATCTCGGCTGTGATTTTTTCTTTAAAAATTGGTTGTTTTTTTTTATCCATGGACATTGCCTTCACCAGTATTCGATTAAAAATAAAAATTGAAGGACACTTTGCACATTCCAAAGTGTGTTCGGCGAAAGCTTGTGGCCATTCGACTGACTACGCCATGTCTTTTTTTCTTTTACACTCTCAGTGGGATGGCACACAAACGGAATGTGGGCGTGTTTTCTTTTCGAATTTTTTTCCCCGCGAATCGCAGCGAGACGCGAGACTAATCTGCCTGCGTTCGCACGCCTTTGTATTTTCTCGCGCTTTGCGCATCGTGCAAACGCCATCCGCGTTCCAGCGCTTAAATTGACGGACACTTTGTAAATTCCAGTGTGTTCCGCGAACGCCTGTGTCCATTCAGACAAAGCGCGAGCGCTGTAGAGTTCGACGCGACCGGCGTCCGTTTGCGCACCCCGGCGGTCACCTGACACCGTGCCAGGGCTAGGATGGACGGACGGACGGACGGATGGACGGGTGGGCGGACACGGACGGATGAACGGACGGACAGACACGGATGGACGGACGGACACGAACGGACGGATGGACACGAACGGAAGGACACGCACGGACGGGTGGACACGGGTGGATGGACGGACGGACGGACGGACGGACGCCGTACGGACGTGAGCATGAGACATTAAATGCTTTCGCCTTAATATGTCGCGACAAATCCAGTCATAAATTAATTCGATAGGTATTGCCTACAATTTTAGAATAGGTTGTTAACGGCTGGGTAGTAGAAAGGTAGTAACAGTCCAAGAAAGTTAGTCACGCCTGCTGATACTACCCATTTGCTTCCAGTTGTTGTTTACTAACCTAGGTAGTAAACATAGAGCAGAAGGTTTATAACGGTTGCAGGTAGTAACTGTTTGCTGACGTAGGTAGTATAGAGGTAGCAAAAGGTTAGTAACGGTACAAGAAAGTTAATAACCGCTGCAGTTACTAGCTATATGCTTGCAATTACTATCTGCTGACTAACTTTCTTAAAGAGCGTAGAAGCCGGCTGCGTACAAGATATATCAACATATATAGATCAACAAAAACAGCTATAGTATGAATAAAGGAAA
>JALIZH010027158.1:0-51059 GCA_030522465.1 Rhipicephalus appendiculatus
CTTCCAAATCATTGTGGTTCCTACATATTGTTGTGAAGTTAATCTTTTGCATGGCACAGTGTGACTGGAATTCTTATTTTAACACATTTAAACAAATATCTGACATTTAGTGCCAATTTGCACTTGGATCAAATTTAGTGGCACTGTAACACTTTTTGTTGCACGGTTTCATGCCTGATTTACTGTCTAGAAAACAGCAGAAATTGCCTCACTTACAGTCGGAGAAGTGTGTAACTCTTGTTTTGTGGGATGTAGCTGAGTGACCGTATGAGAAGGAGCCAAGTACCGTATATACCGCGTAATGAACCCACCTTTTTTTCAGAAAAGTTGACGCCGATTTAGGAGGGGAGGGGTTCACTACGCGGGGAAAAAAAAATTGCGGGAGTTATAAGAGCAGAAATTTTTGGCATGAAATTATTAAGAAACTCGCCTGAGAAACCTAGCTGCCGGCCTTGAAGTCAGTGGCAGGAATGATTTGACTGCGGAGCCTCCTAACATATTCGAGAACTTCGCTCTCCACAAGGGGGGCTTTCCTTGTTTTGGCCCGGCAAAATGCGCTACGATCCTCTTTTTGTAGCCCGAAGCTCTTCCTCTTGTTTTATCCAGCCATGACATGAACAGATCGGCAGCTGAAGTGTCGTCCAGTCTCTCCGTTGTCATGCCCCAAGCGCATGTTTCACCAATTTTTGAGTTTAAAACCGGCCATGCAGCTAGCGTACCGGCCCCAACGTGCCCGTCGTGCGCAGCAGGCGTCCAAGCGAAGTTCACCCAGGTTCACAGCGAGAACCCGACAACGGGCGCCTCGATGGCAGCGTTCTTCGTTCTTCAAATGCGCTTTACGTACGCTGGCATAGAGACGACCTAGCGACAACCAAAACGCACATCGGGATAGCGGGCGCAAGCACGCTATTAGGTGTGCACTGTCGCGCCCGTCGGCGCGGGTTGCGCGCTTTTGTTTTATGCTTTGTTTTTTTATGCCGCTGTGCTTTCGTGGCGCCATCAGCAGAGGTTTCTTCTGTGTTCGACAGATGGCGCTCCTCCGCAAAAAGGTGCGACTTTTAAATTTTGATCCATCGTCGTTCTCGCACCCCCGCGCCGTTCCGTAACTGTTTAGCATGGTTGTTAAAATATGTTTGAACTTTTATTGTGTCGTTGTTTTGTGATATAATGGCATGATTTAACGTCATTTCGATCGCGTCAACGGCACTGGGCTATCATTCAAATATAAAAGGTGAACAGATACATACCTTAAAAAATAGATTTTTATTTTTCAAGGACCAAAGTGGGGGTGGGTTCATTATGCGAGTGGGTTCATTACGCGAGTATATACGGTAGTACACACAATGTTTTTTCGGAGTCCACAAATGAATGATGTTGACATCCCGAAAATTATTCTTCCTATAGAAGATTATTAAAGAAACAGTGCATTTGTGAATGCAAAAAAAGAAAAAAGCAAATATAGATAGTGTAAAAAAAGTTTATTCTATTTGACAATCATTGGTTGTGCGTTAAGTACTGCCCCTACAACGTGTTTCTAGGTAAATTATGTGATGTGAGACAAGTTGACAGATAAGCATTTTCTTTCCATGGCATTCTTTTGCCCACGTTACATCACAAAGATTACTTTTGCTTGACAATAGTATTTGGCACGAGCTGTCTACTAACATTGAGTCTTGACTACGAAGAAGTGTAACCTCCGCTTGCCGCCTTTGATTTTCTGACAGCGACGGCACAACACCACTAATGTTGGCTGCCCGAGAAGGCTACTGCCAGCTCATAGAGCTGCTCTTGGATCGAGGTGCTGATGCAAAATGCCTGGATGGCCAAGGGTGGACGGTAAGTTGGAAGTAGATTACGCAAGAGAGAAGACTCCTCGCACTGTGGGATGACGACACTTCGTGTGTACTGGGCAACGTTCATGTTTGTTTAGTTGTAGACTTTTCTTATTGATTAAAGGGGTACTGACACAAAATCTCGCGGCTGACATAGCCTGCGAGATCAATTCCTGTGAACATGCGTATATCATCTGCAAAATATCAAGAGTGAATATAGCTTGGAAGGTATTTTACTTGAATTTTGAAGTTTGCGTGTGCGATTGACACCCTCAAAAGTGACCCCACGGGGACCTCCCCTACTTCCCTCACTGCACCGTGCTGCAGTCAGTACAAGTTACGATGATGTCATAGCCGCAATTTTTCTTTTTGCTGAGTTTTTTCTCTAGCAGACTACTACTCGCGGCCGTTTGGCCCGGTATAGAATACAAAAACTATGATCGGCGAGTCTGTTACATGACTAAAAATCATGTTATATCCCTGCAGCAACTAGTCGCGTAACTAAAATCACGTAACATCACGTAATAACTAGTCACGTGACTAAAAATTGCGTAACAGTCACATGACTAAAATCAGAACATCATGTAACAAGTAGGTACGTGACATGTCTGGCCAAATCTAGCCTTAGCACTTACTAGCATCTTTAGCAAAAGCTGGAATTACTGGCAAAACATAGCTATGTCGAACACTAGCTCCAGCGATGCTTCCAGCCTTGCAGCAGTAGTGCAAGCTGCACACTTTGGTTTATCAAAAGTTGCGTCGCAAAACAACGTTGACTCTTTGTGGGAGGGTCAGTGACTTGTTCAGCAAAGAGAGAAAAAAAAAAAGAAAAAATGTAGGTTGGTAATGTTAATACTATACACATTTACTATTTATCACCGAAAAGTGTCATTCTCTCTGTGGCATGAGTACACATCAAAAAGAAATACTATATCATTTAAATTTGAGCCATCTAAATACTGTTCTGGCAGTAACTGAAAAATAAGTTACAGTAAAACCTCATTAATTTGAACTTACCGTTATTTTGAACTCATCCTCGTCCCAGCACAGCCCTGTGTATTTATTTCTATGGGGGGAGAACTCCAGATAGTTCGAATGCATCGGTATCCACATTGGTAAATTTGAACTGGGTGCCCCTGGTTCTCATCGCTCCTCGCTGAAGTCGACTCACAGTGATTACGATGTGTTGCAAAACCAAGCCAAACCAAATTTACTAGAAATGCAAAACAATGAAACAGCAGCATTACTCAGCAGATGAGAATTTGGACGCTGCGATGGAGCTCTTGGGCAAGCTGCAAACGATGCTCATGGAGTTGCGACAGAAGAAATGCAAGCCAGTGCAAATTACCAATTAAATTTAATCTTGATTGCGTTAACTCTGCTGTGTAAACAAATGTGTTTTGGAGCATAAATAGCATCATGTATTTCGACATAAAGGCTCACTGCTCACATCAAGGCATGTTGGTGCTTGTTTCTGGCATATCACTGACTGATAAATTAATTCTGTTCACTGTTAGAGCTCCATGAACTTAATTTATGAAATTACCTGCCACAAACGTGTAGTAGCTTCTAGTTCGCGATAACAAGTCCATAGGTGCGTCTTTTGGTTCTGCCTGTACAGTGTGGCGCAATGTCCGTTCATTCTAACCCCCACCCCCGCCCGCTAATTCGAGCTTCGCTTAATTTGAACAATCTTATAGTCCCCTTCGAGTTCGGATTAACGAGCTTTTACTGTAGCTTGTTACTTGATTGTCACTAACTGTACATAACCATAAAAAGCTACTGCATTTAAAATAGTAGACTGGGATTTTACAACTGATTTACTTTTCTGCTCAAGGTAACCCTACATATAACATATTGTTACTTTTTGCTGGTAACGTGCCCTTGACTGTGCTACACCTTTTTCTTTTCACTTGTAGTCGCTCAGCTGGGCGGCCTATGCGGGACAAGGCAGGGCTGCTCGTTTCCTTCTCATGAAGGTGCCTTTCGATCTGGTCTCGCTTGTCACGCTCGATGGACAGATGCCCTCAGATCTGGCAAATTCCCAGGGCTACCACAAGGTCAGTGAACTGGCATATCCGAGCCCTGCCGTTAGACTGCTGCTCAAATTTTGCATGAAGTATTTTTCAATAGATTCAGCTAATGCCATGTGTCTGAGCTTTATCTTTGTTTGTTTTGTTTAAATGTTCAATAACCGTATGGGTGCTGTCAGAAATTTTTTTAATCTGCATTTGGAAAAGAGGTTTCCATTTATTGCACATCTGGATAGCAAATTTTGTTGCAGATTTTCAGTATAATTAACGTCGGTGTAGTAATTATCTACACAAGAAGCACATCATCTTCGGAGCTTGATGACTCAATCAAATGAAAGCTGCGCTTTCGTGACGGGTGCTGCAACACTTGACTGGAACCCACCACTGTTAAATAGGATGGTGATGATTATAATACATGGTCACTTTACGCAAGCAAGTACCATGTAGATCAGGGAACGTATGATATGCAGAGCAGAAGAGGCTTAGTAGAAATTCTTCGCTGTTCCACCCATTGTGCCAGGACCTTTAACTTCACGACGTGTGCGTCGGACAATGTTTCTTTCACTACCGTGTGCCCTGGCTTCGTGGTTATTGCTCTCCTCTACATAAATTTGCTCCTTTTCTTTTTTTCGTTCTTGTAGCTTTCGCAAGTCTTGTCCAAGTTTGAAACAGAGTTTCGGGAGAAACAAGGCCAAGGAGATGCACAGAGTCTTGAAGCAGAGGGACCATGGAATGCAAGCCAGGCTTCGAGGTGAGCAAACTGCCTCTGTATGTTAGTGTGGCAGGGGTAGCTATTGTATCATATCTGCTCATTAAGACAACCATTTGAGAAATATTGCGGAAATTAATAGGCTTGTGCGAATATTCGAACGCTTCGAATATTCTAATGAATATTACAGTACTATTCGAATTCGCTTTGATTCTAATTTAAATTGTTGGAAATTTCGAAGTATGTATTCAAAATGAACCAATAGGTCTAATATTAGTCAGCATGTAACCCCCCCCCCCCCCTTCCTTGTAAAAGTGGTTTCACTGCAGTGGAGGGATGTTAAGCCGTGAAAACACCTATCCAGGGGAAATCTGCATTGCCACGAAGCCCCACTTCAAGCTTAAATGAACACATTACCCTCGCATCGATTCATCAATTTTTAAGTTTAAAAGCTTGTTATACTGGCTTATATGCTCCAAGTATAGTAAATTTTATAATGTAACATAATTTACAGGTTATCACTTGCATTGTACCGAAAGTCAAATCCTGCTACTATTCAAAGTTGTTTCCACTTCCTTAGAACCAAAAAGAATGGCATTTTGCACAGGCATTGTTCAATGTTTTTTTAAATATTGTGCAGGTTAGTTGAGTCATGACAAATATGCTCATTTTTCTTTATAATATGCGATATATACTAGTATTTGCATTTGATTTGAAATTATTGGACCAAAATCACTATTCACTTCGAATTCGCTTCAAACCTAAAATTCACTATTCGCACAAGCCTAGAAATTAACAGAAATGAGACCGGCAACATGGTTTTTTTTTTTTTTTTTTTTTTTTTTTTTTTTTTTTTTTTTTTTTTTTATTGCTTCATTCGTTATTGCAACAATGACTTTGAGGAGTTTTTTCATGTGGGAGGAGGTAGGCAGGCATACGACTGTTTCCTCGGAAACCTGTCTTTAGTACTCTGCTATCTTTTATCATCTGTCTATGCGCCCACTGGTCAAACAATAAGCTCCAGTGCCTCTCTTTTTATCGTTACACTAGACTATGCCGTAAACATGACAATGCAGAGTTGCGTAAATATCGCCTCTGCTTTCCTATTTGTCGTTTCTTATTTTGCAAAGAAGTAGACAGCCGGAAGAATCGATTCAGATGCTAGATGGTACAATGACCTTTGGAACTGAATACTGTGGAGAGCTCACTTGTAATGATGCCTGTTTGAGTGAACACTTTGTTATTATGAATGAAGATTGTCTGGCAGTCATAAATGTTTTCGGTGTATGGCAGCCCTGATTGAATGAACACATTGCAGCTCCATGCTCGGTTATACCGCCGACACATGGGCGAGCAGCAAAACCGAATTGAAAAACGCCCTTTCTTCTATGCTGAAAGACCACTGAACAAAAGAATTGTAGTAGGTTGAGGGGTGTGCATCTAAATCACTAAATCTGGATCCTTGTGACAGAACAGTTAGTCTAGCTAGCGTGTTTATTGATATAGAAGGGGTGTTCAATTGAAAAGGTGGGAAACGTCACTGTGGGTATAAATGAAAACTTTATTCAAAGTGTACACCTTAGACCTGAGCACAGCGATCCCGTTGATGAATGAGCCGAAGGATTCCTTGTTCTCAGAATTCCTATGAGCATGAAGAGACTCAGTCCATCACAGCGTCCTTGAGTTCGTCATCGGAGTTGAAGCACCTCCATTTCAAATGTTTTTTCCAAGTTTTTTTTTAACCTTGTTGATGAGATCGGTCATGATGACTGTATTTGCCTGGTCACGGGTCATCAACCAAACACTTACTATGGCCCGCTCAAAAACAGGCACTCCATTTGCACAAGGACTTATCGGACACGCAGTCTTCTCCATATACGGTCATCATCCGGCGATTAATGGTGGCCGGTTCAACATCTTCCGCTGTCAGAAATCGGATGGCGCCTTGCTGCTCCTCAATCGTCGAATTTTGCAATGTAAACGCCATCCTGTCCACACGCACTTCCTCGTTAATTGGATGGTGCTCCTTATAAGAGCCTCTGCTCTATCCTGCGCATGCGGGTACCCCTGCATTCTCCAATCCACGTCAAGGTATCCAATCTCATCCCTTTATGCCTCGCTACATTTTCCCATAGTGGCCTAGGCATCTATGTTAATGGTTACATTGTTACAACATTTCATACCTTTTCCTTTGAGCACCCCTCGTATAATATAATCAGTATTGTAAGCCTTGTGGGCTTCTGCAGAACTCATTGTGTGCATCCATAATCTGTTTTCTCCTAAAGGAAGTATCAGGAAGCCTACGGTGATGTGGCCTTGGTCCTGGCGGCCATTGGAGCAGAAGAACGGCTACCACTGTTTGTGGAACACGGTGTGTGCTTCCGAGAGATGTTGAACCTTGACGACGAGGCTCTCTGCAAGGTACAAGACATAAGCAACACCTCTGTTTTATCTGTGCATTGCGTTCATTTCTGTGTAAACAGCTACTAATTGGAAAAATATGTATAGATGCGGGGCTGATAACAATGCCCCAACTGTTGGGCCCATTATCCTATTATTGTGTCGATAAGTGCATGGGTCGTTTTTTATCTGCTTGCAGATGGGTATTGAATCAAAGGAAGAACGTTCAAAGATTATCGCGGGTGTGGAATCCACCAGGCGTTTCCAAATCGTAGCGACATCACCGTGAGTGTTGCAGGAGAAGACAACTGCTTGTCACTATCTTTATGTCCAGTAATATTGCGTACTGTCACAAAGTGTGTTTTAAGCTATGTAAGGGCTATAGTATATGCTGTTTGCCCGCCTGAATGCACAGTTACGAGGTGAGTACAGCGTGTTTATGTTGCAAACAGATAGAAATGTTTATCCTCTAACTGTAGAAGCGACTTCACTTTAAAGGGCCAGTAAACAACCCCGAGGTCCAAAAATTGCTATCAAGAGAAATATGTGCACTTTTGCTATGTGAACATGCTGCCGCAAGAATTTTGCGAATACGTGCTATAATAACGAAGTTACAGGGGTTAGAACATCCGTTTCAGCTGGTTTCAAATTTTCGCGCGGCCTCGTCATCGTGAGCCCGCCCACTTCTTCAACGTGCCACGACGTCAGTGATACATCATCGGCGCGCAGCCAACGATCGAGCAGGCCCTCCCCCACATGAGCACGTGTCAGCAGCGCAGGGAGGAAGCGCGATGCGAAGAGACGGCCCTTTCCTTAGCGATGAAGAAGCGAGACGCCTCTTTATCTCGGAGGCTTTCGTTCTGGCAATACCGCTTCTCCCGGTAGTCTCGGGCTCTACAAAAGGGCAGAGGGCAGCACATTAAAATGAAAATGCACACTGCGCGGCCCGAAACTGCATCACCGCAGGGCCAAGGCGCCGTTTTGCAGGGCAAAGGACCAATCGACGAGCTCAGTGCCACGTCAAGTCGGCGATCGCCGACTTTACGTCACTGCGCGTACAAGGAGGATTGGTCAGGCGTAGGAAAGCGGCGCAAGAATTGTTTTTCGAAATAGAGGGTCTGTGCGGCGCGCAGTGCTTTAATATTCGGGAAATGTGATCGCCGTGGTCTACTGTACGAATTAGCAAGCTTGTTTGGGGGGGTGTTAAAAAAAAGTAGGAGCCTGTTGATGGGCCCTTTAATCTCCCGAATTTTCCTTGCCTGCTATATTCCTTTCATATGTTGTTTTTACGGGCTTGTTTACTATGTGATTGCCATCTAGCATGATCTGATTATGCGTTTATGCATGGCTGCATTGTGGTACTGAACCAGTAGTGCCGTAGAAAAAAATAACAATGTTCAAAACGAGTCACATATACACGTCTCAAGATGCGCCTGAATGGGCCTGTGCTGCAAAATCCACTAGCAGCACATACATACTTTCCAAGTTGTTGAATTGGCTGCTGGAGGAGTTATTGCTACTGCAGTCAACTTCTCACTTAGACAAGACTGGCACAATTGATTGTATTTTTTAGGGAACCGAATTTCAAAAGAGGCAGAAAATGCCTGCAGATGCACCACTGCTTCGCTTAACAGCCCTTTTCATGGAAAGCTGTTACGCCTCTGAATCAAAAAGTACAGGCCCAGATTCTATGGTTTCAACGTATGAAAGAGTCTGGCCTGCTAGCCAATTGATTAACAAGAAAAAAGTAGCAAGCCTTCAATTCAGGCAATCAGGAAAGAGTGAAACAAGCAAGGCCTACCTTTATAGAGTTCAAATTTATGTGTACCTACACTCAGAAGGAGAAAAAGAAAATAGATAATGCCAGGCCACTGTGGCTACGCCCAACTCCTGCGATTTTTCGAGGTCAATGGATCTCAATTCAGTTCGCTGGGCACATTGTGCATTTCTGTCATTTATGCCAGATTACAGGCTTGAGAGATGCGCAGATTTTTCACAAATGGATTCCCTAGAATCACCCTCCTGGCTTCCCACAATTATTGGCAATATTGCATGTGTTACGTCTTTGAAGGCAAAGCAATGGAAGTGACGAAACTGATGTGTCGCTACAGTATCTGCTTGCCTGCTGTTGATCGTGTGTTTTTGGACGGCACATCATTGGTTGGGTGTGTAATTTTCAGTTCCATGTGGGCTGGTGTGCGATGGGTTGCATATGGTGTTGCATTGTGGGATGCACACAATTCCCCCGTAAGTTTACCGTAACAGTCCCTAAGCACTCACAGCTAACATGTCTCGATAGTAGAGTGTATTAACTAGCAGTGCCTGCTTACTGCACAGTAACTACGGTAATACCATGCCAGTTGCAGTGCACATGCACGAACTTTACCTTACTGAAATGCTTTCTGTTACATACTATACCAGGTCCACTATGGGGATCTATCTGTATACAGTAAGCCACTCACTGTGAGAAAGGTGGCTCGTACTTCAGGGGCATAGCCAGAATTTTTTTTTTTTTTTAGGGGGGGGGTTCAACAATACTTTATGTATGTTCGTGCATGCGTTTGTATGTGTGCGTGTAATACGCAAGCAAAATTGAAAAATTTCAGGGGGGGGGGGGGTTTGAACCTCCCTTCCCCTTGGCTACGACCCTGTCGTACTTGGCTTATATCAAATTTCGTCAAACCTAATGGTGATGTCAAACGCCGCTATCCACAAACTTATGCACTCTTCCCATAACAATATTAAAAAGTTTTGTTCGTCTGCAAGCTTCTTAACGTTGGCATTTTTCTTGATCGCGGCAGCCACAAAATTGGGCGGCCTGGACAGATGGTGCCATCTGGCGGCGTTATTCACAACCAGGCAAGCACATAGCGTAAATAAGTGTGTACTATTTCACCAAAGAGGAATGACAATGCTAGTTGGCCTTCAAATGCGTCTGAATTGCAGCAGTCGTCCGACAGCTCTGAGGAGCTTGTGCACGTGGCATGGTCAGTCGCAGACATGGTATGACTGGTGTGGTGTTGTCAATTTCCGCGGAGCGTCTGCTCTTCTCTGCTTTCGCAAGTTTCATACTCTGCACTGGCGGGACCAGCATGCCTTGAATGATTTCCAGTTTGTACCAGCTTATTCGTCACGCGGAGAGAGTACAGCTTGGCTAAGTTTCAGTTGCGGTCTGGTGCTTTCTTGCTTGTTTAAAATTATTTCAATTTACTGAGTATTCCTACTATCAAGCCCATGACAGGAGCATCTGAGGAACACAGAAGCACCATTACTTTAATACGATCAAAAAAATCGCCGGAGTTGGCCTTTAACCCTTTGATGGTTTTCGCCGTACATGTACGGCAGCACCTAACAGTGCCCAAATGGTTTTCACCGTACATGTACGGCATGGCCTTTATCTTTAAAACGCGCGCTTTTTTCGATCATTTCTCTGTGCTGGCGTGTGCTGCCACACTTCAGGAACACGTGGAATTTTTTTTCATGCGCCTATGTTTCTCCGTCGTTATTTTTGTTTTGCTTCACAAAAACGGCGATCCGGCAACCACTTGCGCGCCCGGCGCGTTCGCGGTTCGGCTGGTTGAAAACAGCGCGCCTCTTTCCATCATTTTTTCTTGCTTGACATGTGCTGCCATGCTTCGGGAAACTGTGAAATTTTTTTCATGCGCCGATGTTTCTCCGTTGTTGCTTTTTTTATGCTTCGCGCAACGTGGCGCGCCGGTAGTCGCTTGCGCCTTAGAGCACGCCCGCGGCCAGCGGCTGGTTTAAAACGCGCGCCTTTTTCGATCACTTCTCTTGCTTGACATGTGCTCCCACACTTCGGAACACGTGGAATTTTTTCACGTACTGATGTCTCTCTTGCTTTTTTGCTCTCCAAAGCGGCGCGGCTGGCTTTAGCTTGCACACCCGACCCGAACGCGCGCATGCCGTGCGGCTGGTTTCGGTTTCGTCCTTCGGTTGGTTATCGCTTCTCGCGCCCGCAAAGCTTGATCGCTGTCTCATTTTTAATCTCTCAAAGGGTGACCGCTTGTGACTCTCTCGTTTATTGCTCCTCTAGGGCGCGATTACATCTGTTTCGGGAGGAGCTAAATTACACAAACCTTGCCGCCGTGGTTGAGTTTCCTGTTTAGGGGAACTCAGAAAAACTAACCTCGTCTCGTTGGCGATAAGATGAATGATCATTATAGCTTTTTTCCCTCGTTTTGCTTTCCGGACGGGCGCAAAATCACACAGTTTTCTTCCGTGCGCTCACTCACGCAGTTCGCCTACGCTGCGGAAGCTCGCGCCGGTTGCTATGGTGCTAGGGAGTCGAGCGGCGATTCTTTCGATGTGGACTATTCCCCAAGTGCCGGATCTGATTCATTGGATGTCAGTTCTTCAGGCGAGGATTTACTTACGAGTTCAGACTCGGATGATGATGAAGGAGCCACATATTGAATACGTGCGCGGTGAGACAATCCGGATCGGATCAAAGGTGACAGTTCCCCAGTGTTTAGTTTTTAGAGGAAAAATATTTTTTTTTACCGGAAAAGTACTCTGGTGCGCTTATTTTTGTAGGTCTGTGAGCTATGTTTATTATAATGCATAATTTTTATTTATAAGACATCGTAGAAGTATTTTTGTTTAGGATTTTGCCTGATGTTACTATGAATAAACCATGTGTATGTAACAACACAAAATGATTTTTTTGTCACTTTACGGTCACGAAAAAAAAATTTTAGACAGTTTTTTTCTTAAATAAAATGGTCTGAAGAATTTATTTCAACAATAAAAAAATTACACATTTTTGGCACGCATTTCGCGAAAAATTCGACCCTGAAAGGGGTTAAGGGACACTAAAGGAAAATATTAAGTTTGTCTAGATTGATTTTTTACCTGAATTGGAGTGCATCACCGCATTCTGTGTGCCTATAAAAAAGAATTTTTTGCATCGAAAAATCCACCAAAAGCCCCCTGGTGCCGTTGCTCAAATTGAATCGCCCACGCCGGATGGAGCTGTTAACATCACCACCCTGGCTGCCGATTTCAGCGAATCAGCGAAGCATCTGAGAGCTCCATGGCTGTGATATGTAGCAAGAACTCTGGCGTACTGCACATTTATTTATTATCGAAATTTATATGCAGTAGACTCTCGGTAAACGCATATCTCTTAAATGGAACTGCTGTTTAAGTGGAACAACTGACTCTGATATGATTGGTTTCATACATGAATTCTACACTCCTGTTCATCTCTCAGTGAACGGAACTCCTGTTAAATGGAACACTGATCTGACGTCATTTATTGAGGTACTCAAAGAGCATGGCAGACGGTGCCCCTCTAATTTCTCAAAATCGTCTTTTTTCCTCGCTTGCAAATGCTCTGTTCTCACCAGGAATGGTTAACTGGTGATTACACAAGCCAAATTTTTTTATTTAGCTCAACTTTGTATTTCCCTGTAGTGTCCCTTTTATCTGTAGTATACTCTGTGCTTGCTTTCTCTGCTTTTACACACACGGCATGTTGGCATTTACATGTGCTCCTTCCAGTGGCGTCAATGTGGACTTTGCGTTGGAGTCGTTCTTGTCAGCCGTAGACATGGTGGAGCTTGGAGACACGCTGCAGAGCACGGCGTGAGCACCCTGGAGACTCTGCTCAAGTTAGACGAGGAGGGGCCTTGAGAGACCGGCGTCACCCAGGTGGTCGGCTCACGGTCGCGCCTTGCAGCTGCGATACGTCGGGCTCACCAGCTGCCATGGCACAAAAGTAGCATACCGGATCACCGCAAGGCGGCCACCATATCGTGAGTGCTGCTAGAAATGTTGCAATCCCTTGCCCTGCTGCATTTCCTGCACAGGCATGTGTTTTGATGCAATAGTTGTGGGGCCTTTACCTATGTAGATGTGTGATGGTGTGATATGTATGTCATTGTTTAGCTATTAGTTGCCCCCTCCTCGTCCTGTGGCAAAGCAGCGTTTGTGCATTACACAACACAAAAGTGCTGTTGGTGTTTTTGAGGACTACATGCATTAACGAAACTTTATGAATAACTCTTTCGCATATATGTGTGTGCGTGACTGTACATGTTATTTTTGTGATCATTCTATGTACCACAGTCAGCACCCGACACCTGAAGTAGCAAGCCAGGGGGTGAACCAGGCTAACATCTCTGAAGTAATCATTATGAAGTGTTATCTGTCTATCTATCTATCTATTTATCTAAATGGTCAGCCCCACCCTGTGGTGCACTAAATGTTAAGCGCGAGTGTGATTGTGAATGAGTGCCTATGAGTGTGAGTATGAACGTGAGTGAGTGCCTGTGAGTGTGAATACACGAGTATCAATGTGAGCGAGTGCCTATGAGGGTGAGTACCCGTGAGTATGAACGTGAATCAGTGCCTATAAGTGTGAAGCAAGTCTTCAGTATAAATACGTTAATAGGGGAAGTGCCTTTTCCTTTGCCAAGGTAAATGAAACAACGAAGAAAACTGAACAAGATAGTGCAGTTTGCAAATATGTATGCATTTATATATGTCATTTAATTTCAGTGTTAACTGTAAATAGCATTGTTTCTGGGGACAATGGAGCAAAAGTTACCCATCAAAATCAGGCCCGTGTTCTGTGCGATGTCAGGGCACGTTAAAAAAACACCAGATGGTCGAAATTTCCAGAGCCCGCCACTACAGCGTCTCTCATAATCATATCGTTGTTTTGGGGGCGTAAAGCCCCAGATATTATTATTACTCATCAAAATCTTGCTTTAGACACATTGCGGGATACTAGGAAGCCCAAGCTTCGCAGTGGTATGAATACTTTTTTGATACAACAAACAATACTAGCTAAAATTGACATCATGGTGGAACCAATTTGCTGGCCTCTTGTATGTGAGTGACCAGCTGCCGGTACTAAGCAGTGGTGCGAAGAAGGGTCTCGCTGGCTGCTGCAGTATATAAACATGGTGCAGAAAACCTAAAGTTTCTATCAACAGTAGCTGGACTATAGAAACGAGTGTATGGCCACCAATAGTTGCACAAGGCTGTGCGGCTACCAGCGGCATCACTGCAGTGATTAGTCATTAGCTATCACCGCACTGATCGCTGCTGTGCCCAGAAGGTGCTGCTTATTGTCCAATGCATAGTCCTGAATAATGAATGCCTTGGGCATCACTGATCATGTTCTGTTGGATCTGCCAGAAGTGCCTTGTGCAGCCATCCCTGGATGCTTACACAGTGAGTAAAAGAGCGTTCCATAGCTATAACTGCACTGAAGAATTTTAATAACAGAACATTTATAGGGCTGGGCCTGACAACAGATAGGTGTCCGCGTCGCATGTCACGATGAGGTTCCCAGATACACCCATAGATGGCATAGCTGCCTCAGTCGCAGACGAAGTGGTAGTCGCACAGTGAAACGGGAAAGAGTGAATTGGGCCTAAAGTCACTGCAGCAGGTGTGGGTGTGGCAGGGGCTGTCGCACGTAATTTCCCACGCACCTCTACTCTACAAATAACATGAACACAGACACCCATGCAAGATCACAAAACATCACAGAAAATTGCAGAAAACCACAAGAGAAACACAGGAGAACCTCAGCTCTGCTGTTTCTGCAGATTTCACACTGGGGGTAAGTTTTTTAAATTATATTATCTATTATTCATTTATTTTTTTTTTTTTGTTTTCTTCACCTCAAGAACAGGGGTTGACCTATGTTTTGGTTTTCACGGTATTGCAAGTCCATTGCTTGTGCAACTGCTTGTGCAACTGTTTTGCTCTTCTGATCCAGCTGCCCTGAGGCAGTGTCTGTCGTGACGACCCTCCGCCAGCATTTAGGCCACTTGGAAGTGTCAGTGAGCCACCTGGGAAATCACCTGAGCAAGAAACCTGAGGACTTGCAGTTGGGCCGGGACTTCTGCAGCACACGCCACTTGCGCAAGGAGCTCAGGGAAGCCCATGAGGCTCTGTGTTTGCTCTCCACACAGATGCAAAGGCTAGACCAGCTGGCAGCTAAGGTTAGTGCCTGCCATCAAGCTTCTGACTGGTGTACTACAGGAAAAATGTAGTGCTGTTGCTTTTTTATATGAGGACACTAAAGTGAAAAACAGTTACATTTATATTTGTAAAGCACGCTTCCACAATGCGAAAAACACCGCTCTTGCCCTAAGGAGACACTTGGTATACTAACCCATATTTAAACTTTTTTAGCGCACAAGACAAGGACAAGGAATATAGACACACGAGCGCTAACTCTCAACTAGGTATTTATTTTTGAAAGGAACTACTACAGTAAAAGCTCGTTAATTCGACTCTCGTTAATTCGGAAAATCGGTTAATTCGGACACATCATCTGGTCCCTGTAAATATACGCGTCACTCTATGAGACTAGGCGCTTGTTATTTCGGACAGATTTGACCACAAATCGGATAATTCGGCGACTTTCGGGCCGCTGGCGCGACTCGAAAACGAAAAAGGAACAATTCGGAACAAAAGCGAAGCTCAAACGCAGCATCGCCATGGACATCAATTATCGACTTGGCTTGACTTGAGACTGGTTGAACGCCTTTTCTTCGCGTGTGGGAATAGCGGTGCCATTTAATTGCTTTGTGCCCGTTGGTGTGCTGCATCTTGAACGCCGTTTTATCGAGGAATGATTCAGTACGGCTCCTTTAGCTTGATCGTTGCTGGTGCTTTTGCGCCGAGCTCTCGTGTGACCGCACTCTCCGCCGATGGCAACGCCGGCGAAGCGGTCCAAGTACGAGGCCCAGGACTTCACCACCAAAGTAGAAATTTTGCGTGCCCTGAAAAAATGGGCTCTGCCGACGAGAAGTGATGAAGAGGTTCAGTGTTAAAAGAAGTACTCTTGGTACATATATTGTAGCCAGACAGGCCCCCTCGTACTGTGAAGAAAGCCGCAGAGGCCCTCGTCGTCCTTGAAGTATTTTGTTTTGGCACTGCAGACGGCATGCGAGCTACTGAGGACCTTGAATGGCTCAGAAAAATTGTGTCCGCGCGAATTACTGCTCGAAAACAGACAAGCATCCGCGATTACTTTGTAAAGTAAAGGTATGTTGAAAAACCTCTTGCATTTATTGTGTTTATTTCGACCATTCGATAATTCGGACATTCGGTTAATTCGGACATTTTTTTCCGGTCCCTAGAAATCCGAATTAACGAGCTTTTACTGTATACATATATGTACCCAAGAACCAGCATAGAGCATGTGCGGCGCAAATCATGTGACACACTCTCAGAAGGGCTAAACAGAATTTAAAAAGACGAACTCCTTATCTGTCAGAGCAACCGAAGGTTGACTAATGCATTCTTATTTACGATGTCTCCGAAGGAAACCCAAGTCGAATTCTGGTCTGCCAAGGTGGCTTCACGGCAATGCTTGAAAGCTATGCAGGAAAGCTAGCTTCGCGGCAGTACGCGGGGATAATTTTCAGAAAGAATTTACAACCCTACTTCGGATTTCAAATTAAGACAAAATGGGTCGACCTACAATCGCGTAAACATGGTGTACGAGTTGTAGTACATTTGGGAATACTAGTAGCATAAATATTTGACAATAACAACCAAGCATCTGTAGTTTAGTTTTAATATCCTAAAGCAGGGGTCTCAAACTTGCGGGTTGCATGCAGCCCTGCCGACCTCTCGCTTCAGGTCTGCGGCCCGCAAATGACGGTCGTGCCATATTTCATTTATTACTTTGTGACTGTTTGCGAAACTGCTAAATGGTTCTCGCACTATTTTCTCGCGTATCGTGATAAATAACTCTTTGTGCAGGGTATCCGATACGGTCACCTTGCGTTGAAACATGATCGCGGAACTAAAACTCCATACTTCAGGATCGGAGTCCAGATATTAGTCATTGTGCAGATCGGTATCAATACACTTCTGCAAACCTGGCGCCAAAGTCCTTGTAGAAACGACCCATATATGAGATGAGATATGGGAAAGGCTTTATTTCAATAGGCCACGTCAACTAAGATTGCGTTCCAACTCAACCCCCCCCCTTCTCACTTATTCACTGTCCTGGCCCTCTGAGGGACTAAATTTAGCGACTGCGGCCCGGTAGCTGAAGTGAGTTTGAGACCCCTGTCCTAAAGCAATTTTCACAATGCGCTGAAAACAGTAGAATAGCACCATGTGAAACCGCAGCCTCATCGGGAAAGCTTGCAGTGACAAGTGTACACCTTCTGAGAACGTTAGCATAAGTAGCTATGACAATCTTCCGAGGCCAGAAGAACAGATTTGAAGCTTCAAAGCCCGAATAATATGCGCTGTCATTGCCAGGCTGAATTTAATCGTCACGCTCGTGGGGCACACAGACAGAAGTGCTGACCTGTCTTTCTTTTTATTCAATATCCTGTATGTTGTGGCTTATTCTCTACTGTGATTTCGAGCTGCTTGTGTGAGTGCTCAAGGTTTGGTAGCCTAATCAAACAGCTTGGTTGTGTTGTCCATGTTGTGTTGTGTTGTAGTTAACAACTATCACTGCAGTACATCATTTAAAGAGCACTGCTTGTATAGAACAAAGGAATACTCTGTCAGCCAAGTACCAAACAAAAATGTTTATTTGTCGTGGCCTTTTTAAAATTGCCTTTATTTGGTTTCGATCTACACTATCGATAAAATGTTGATATAGTATTGGTTAAAGGAACAGCTGTGTTACTTTCGAGCATTCATGTAGCTTGGCCCTTTCATTATGCATATGCAATTTGTCAGCTGCAAAAATCAATCAAATACATTGCTATGGATGCTAAGTAACAGCAGCAGAACCTAACCTAACATCACATCACAAGGCACTGGTAAAAATTGCTTGGAACTTCCATGAAGCATTACAGCTCTCATTCACCATTCAAACATGTGCTTAAAGCATAAAATGCGACACATTGCACAATTTGTCCTTCAGGTGCATGCATACTTTGTCAACAGGCTTTCACGTTGATATAGTTTTCAAGTAAACTATGTTCACAGCTTTGGGTAGTTTCCTTGAGTTAGCGCACAACCGTCCAGATTTTATCCAGGTCACATGCACTTGTCACATTGGTGTGGCTGTGTCAATTCATTGCTGTAACAACATTGTCTACTAGGAATTTGAGGTAGAGTGTGAGTGGTTCTTGGAGTAGTCTTGTTGATGTTGTGTGAATGCAAGACAGCGAGGCAAGCCCTGCATGGTCACCGTTCTTCTAAAATGCAGGTCGAAGGATGCATCGAGTACGAGCCACAATGGCCACCGCTGCCTGTCGAGGTGAAGCGCAACAAACGCTTGGCGTGGGTGCCTCTGTGCCTCTTGTTCACAGCACTGTGGGCTTGCAAAATGGCCGTTGGCCAGCTCGGTCACTGGCCGCGTCTACCGGGGTGGTTCTTGCACCGCAACATGTGAAAAACGCCGACAGGTTTCTAGTCACACTGGAAGCGCTGTTATACGATCATCACTCATTTCTGCCACTGGGCCACAGAAACATCATCCTTGAATTAAAGAATATTACATTTCGTATTTTCACGTAGACGCTTTCTCCATTTCTTCATTTTACTCTCTTGGTGTGTTGAGTTCTGGGAGTCCAAGTGTGGAGACGCAGGCCTATTTTGGTCAGAGTGCCCTTGCTTGGGGTTCCTTCATGGCGCTGGCATCTTTAGTTGGAGTTGTGGGTCCAGGCTCATGTTCGTTCTTTTCAGAGCTGCCCGGTGGGGGATCAGCAGCTGCCCGAGTAGTGCGTATTGTTTCGATGACATTGTGACGTTCACTGTGTGGAATGGGAATGGCGTCAGCCACCACATCATGGTGGCTTCCGTTGGCATCCCAAGGCATCTCTTTGTAGAAGGTAGCAGGCCAGCAGTGGCTGCAGTGTAGGCACTGAGGGAACCTGCACAGGATTCACGCACATGTCAGTTTCATTCTAGGCAATGAAGCTGCAATAAACAAATGAAGCAAGTGGCTGAGTGGATGGTAATATAGTACCACAACTATTACTGGTGCGGCGTCAGAAGTCTTTGTGAAAGCTTTTGCACTTCATAATGGTCAAGTACGCATCACAATACACAAGTAATCTTAGGGACCATTGATTAGAAGCATGTCTACGTTACGTCAATTGAAGTTTGAAATATATGGAAGAAACAACTACATATTTTTCAAGTCGTTCACAAGAGAAAAGTGTAAAATGTCTCCATACATATGTTTGCAGCTATGTTGCACGTTAAGAAATACAATTTGCACAGTGTATATAATGCTATTAGGTCGGTGTGACAACCTTCAATTTGAATGCACTCATGTTGACATGTGCTGCGACATCTCAGTCATGCATGTTGTGTTTTTTGGCAGGCAGTCCAGTATGTTGCGATGTGCCTGGATTTATGAATGCAAGGTGCAGATTCATGGTGTGCGGCTTGAACGCATGAAATTGCTGTGCTTTTCGCTTGCGTGTGTTGCCACTTTATTGGTGCCATGATTGCACCAATTCATGCTGAGACGCTTCTGCAGCACTTCAGCATAGTACTTCGATGCACCATGCCTATAGTTTTCCACTATCCTTATCAAAGGGGACAGCTTATACGACACATCGGCACCAGGAAACCTGTATGTGTTAGTGGGGTGGAGTGGTCAACGTGCCCGGCTTTTGTGTGAAAACTTGTGGAATCGGAATATCAGTGCTTCGGTTAAGTTACTCCATGCAAGTGTTTTTCTGAAGTTCTTTCTGAACTACCCAATTGCCCTTTCATGACATCACTTACATGAGGGAAATTATGTGTGCTAATTGTTGGTGGACCCCCGCATGAAACAATTTGTGCAGAACGCATAGTAGAGTCACTGAATAATCTGGATGAGTCGCCTTCATAAAGCTTGTCATCAACTCTTGTAGGGGGCCTACTGCAAGCACAGTTCCAATATACTCACTAGTACACCATAACTTGTCATTTTATAAAGTAGTGAAGCACCCACTACGCGTCTCTAAGGCAATATGCACACCTGTGTGGCTTCACACTTGGTTGTTGCTGTGGTGGAAGAGTTTGATGAATAATAATGGCTGGGCCCTTTGTAATGGGTGGGAAGGTGTAAACCACACACTCATTATCCAGTTTACATAATGTGATGCGCGGTGTGGTTCTACTCTTCTGTCATGCAATATTACATCTGATAACGCAATTCTGCACCATACATGATGCTTGTATAGAGTTTTTCCAAAAGAGTTTCAAGCACTGGAGTGGCTCTAATGGTAGAACACTTGCCTGCAACGTAAAATGCCTGGGTTTAAGTCGGTCTCAAACCTTGGTTTTTCTTTATGCGATAGCTGTGACAGACACCAGTACCAGCGGCAGGCAACACTGCCACCAAAATCTGCTATCATTGTGAGCTCAGCTTGATCTGTGAGTGTGATACCTGTGTCTAGCCTGCAACTATTTACAGTGGTGTAAAGTACCACCTGCTTTAAAGATAACTAATGAACACAAACTGGCTGTTCTGTACATCAGCTGTGATGTGTTTGCTGATGCCTTAATGTGTGTTTAAACATTGCGCTAAACGATAACCACCTTTGGCCATCACCATTAAGTGTAATCGCTTCGTGAAGTGAACTAGTAGTAATTGCATAAAACCTTTAGCTTTGAACAATGAGGAGGACAAGCCTACTCTCAGGGCGCGCCCTCCTTGATCAGCGTTCGCCCAAGACAAGCTTGAACAATGAAAAAAAAACCTTTTTTCTCATCACCAAAGTCCAACATTTCGCAGAAAATGTTGAGAAGGTGTGGGAGTGCTGTGCAAGCTTGCATTATTTTGCTCTGAATTCATGAAATATGTTGTGGCCATGCATGTGTAATGACGGCACTGATTTTGAGACCGATTAGGACGTGATACTGAATATTTTTGTGCCTTGCTCCTCAACTGACTGCAATGACTCATACCTGTCTAGTATTTTGTTGCGACCTAAACAACCACAAAACTCGCTTTAGAAACAATATTTTTTACTACTTTAGAACTAAGCGCATATACTTGTTCAATACCCTTCAATTGGTAAATCAGACGAGGCATCCTAACACGTTACACATGCAGATGTCACACACTTTTTTCCATTGAAAAGGAGCCAAGCATAGGGGGTGCGCATGAGGGGAGATGGAGAGGCGCCCACCCCCCCCTCCCCCCTCCCCCCATTATCACCCATGAAGTGGGGGGCGCAAAATCTGCCCCATACATTGAACAAGTGGAGGCGGGGAGGGAGCTGCGATGAACCTTCTCCCCCCCCCCCCTCCCCGATGGGGAACCCTGCGGACGCCTATGACGCCAAGTAAGATCTCATTTGCATATATGTGTACATATTAGGCGTGATTTGTAACTGTCAGTTTTGTCAAACAATAACCTTCACAAGAGGATCATTTCTACAGATTCATAAAAAAAAAATTTAGCTTTGCATTGTCGCGCATTGTTAAACGCCCGTCTTTTTGTTATTGTTACGTTGGCTACTGGTTTTAACAGCTCTTTCGCGCAAAGTAGGTGCCTCTCGCGCCTTCATAAGCAAGCCCTATTCTCACTAGGTCACCGGATGAGAAAATATGAAAAAAGGGGGTCATTTCCGATTCCCGCGTCTGTGCACACGGCATTCGGATTATATGATAAAATGGCACAGAACCAAACTTTTTCGGCCTCTCATATCTGGGAAAAACGAGGATTCTGATCGCATAATAAGCAGCACATTTGTACGACGAGGGGGAAAAAAAAATCGCTTTCCTAGAGACTGGTGTTTGCTGTACTACACCACGGTAGTGCTTACCTGTTAATCACGCAGCAAGCAGCGACTGTCTAACCCTGTCGAAGCACTAAATAGCCACAAAACGTTCTCTTTTTCACAGCGATCAAGGGTTACCTGAATGATCCGTTCCACCACCGCGCGGGCGTTAATAATGTAGCGGTACGCTCACGCAATGTGCGTGGGGACCGCGTTTTTTATGCAATACCGTTCGCGTCAGCCACTATGACTAATTCTTACGATCAAGAACCGATTTGACAAATGTCAACGTTATCTGTTATTGCGGGGATGACTGTCGCCCCAGTGTGATCGCAAAAAAAATAAGTTGATTATCACAACAGATAAGCCCAGTGTGTTAGCGAGCGGATTTCCCTGGTCGAACCACACGTCCCTGCGATGTGCGATTCCACTTTATCGAGCACGCTGCGCCATAAAGCACTGAGTTTAATACAAACATTTTAACATGAAGCTCTATTCGTTCTATGAGGCCAGATTTTACGAAGTGCTTTCGCATTGCTCCCGGTATGACAGCCAGTGAAGCTTCCGTCAGTGCACAGCCTGTCAGTGTCGATTGAAGTACTGAACTAGCACATACAAGCACTATATTTTCTCGCTGTGAATCTTCCGAGGCACTTACCAATGCGGAAGAGTACTACCGCAGTCGCCACAGTAGTAACAACGTTAACACGTGCTTTAGGAACACGAAAACAAACACGAGCGTACTGCGCCGACTGCGCTCGCTCCAGTGCCTATTTTGTGGTCCAGACCACAGAATAATTTCCACCTTTCTGCGGATCAGACCACAAAATAAGCCGCAGCTTTATTTTGATGCTTGTGACTGGTTCGAAATGCGAAGGTGAAGCCCACCTTTCGCGTGCTTGCCGGCCTGACACGTGCGATTATTATTGTATCAGTAGTGGAGAAATTTTTAGTTGTGAACTGAAGGAGCAGCAGGAATCCTGCACATAATAATAACGAATGCTGTTTTAAAATTTTCTCGCCCTGTTCTATCGCGTACGGGAAACTCACCACTTCCACCAAGTCACTTTCACCACAGTACATTTCTGTCATGCAAAAGAAAGTGCACTAAGATTTGCGCGGCAGACTCAAATTTCGAGTAATCCTCCCGATCGTATAGGCACAGCCATATTTCTTCCAAAAAACAGCGCCAACGCCACCGCTAAGAGGGAATAATAAGAAGAAAGGACGGGAATAATAAGAAGAAACATTTATTTGTTGTGGCCTTTTTAAAATTGCTTTATTTGGTTTCGATCTACACTATCGATAAAATGTGGATATATTGGTTAAGGAACAGCTGTGTTACTTTCGAGCATTCATGTAGCTTGACCCTTTCATTATGCATTGGCAATTTGTCAGCTGCAAAAATCAATCAAATACATTGCTATGGATGCCAAGTAACAGCAGCAGAACCTAACCTAACATCACAAGGCACTGGTATAATTGCTTGGAACTTCCATGAAGCATTAAGGCTCTCATTCACCATTCATACATGTGCTTAAAGCATAAAACACGACACATTGCACAATTTGTCCTTCAGATGTATACATACTTTGTCAACAGGCTTTCACATTGATATAGTTCAAGTAAACTATTTTATCCTTCACAGCTTTGGGTGAATAGAGTTAGCGCACAACCGTCCAGATTTTATCCAGGTCACATGCACTTGTCACATTGGTGTGGCCGTGTCAATTCATTCCTGTAAAAACATCATGCACGAGAATTTGACGTAGAGTGCCAGGGGTTCTTTGAGCAGTCTTGTTGACGCTGTGTGAATGCAAGACAGTGAGGCGGGCCTTGCATGGTAATCGTTCTTCTAAAATGCAGGTCGAAGGATGCATCGAGTACGAGCCGCAATGGCCACCGTTGTCTGTCGAGGTGAAGCGCAGCAAACGCTTGGCGTGGGTGCCTCTGTGCCTCTTGTTCACAGCACTGTGGGCTTGCAAGACATGTTTCTAGTCACATGGAAGTGCTGTTATACGGCCATCACTCATTTCTGCCACCGGGCCACAGAAACATCATCCTTGAATTAAAGCATATCACATTTCATATTTTCACGTAGACGCTTCCTCAATTTCATCATTTTACTCTCTTGGTGTGTTGAGCTCTGGCAGTCCAAGTGTGGAGACGCAGGCCCCTGCTGGGGTTCCTTAATGGCACTGGCATCCTTAGTTGGAGGTGTGGGTCCGGGATCTTGTTTGTTCTTTTCAGAGCTGCCCTGTTGGCGATCAGTAGCTGCCCCAGAAGTGCGTATTGTTTCGATGGCATTGCCACGTTCACTTTGTGGAATGGGAATGGCCATGGCCGACACAAGAGGCTTCATTCTGTTGGCGTGCCAAGGTATCTCTTCTGAGAAGGTAGCAGGCCAGCAGTGGCTGCAGTGTGGCACTGAGAGAACCTCCACGGGATTCACGAACACGTCAGTTTCATTCAAGCAGTGAAGCTGCAATAAACAAATGAAGCGAGCAGCTGAGTATTTGGCATTATCAGTACCACAACTATTGCCAGTGTGGTGCCAAAAGTCTTTGTGAAAGCTTTTGCACTTTATAATGCGCAAGTACACACTATGATGCACAAGTACTTTTAGGGAAGATTTATTAGAAGCATGTCTACGTTACAAAAATTGTGTCATTGAAGTTTGAAATATATGGAAGAAACAACTACATATTTTTCAATCACTCACAACACGAAAGTGAAAAATGTCTCCATACATATACTTGCAGCTATGTCGTATGTTGAGAAATACAATTTGCACAGTGTATACTGCTATTAGGTCGGTGTGACAACCTTCAATATGAATGCACTCATGTTGACACATGCTGCCACATCTCAGTCATGCATGTTGTGTTTTTTGGCAGGCAGTCCAGTATGTTGCGACGTGCCTGGATTTATGAATGCAAGGTGCACAGTTCATAATGTGTGGCTTGAACGCATGAAATTGCAGTGCTTTTCGCTTGCATGTGTTGCCAGTTCAATGGGGTCATGATTGCAGCGATTCATGCCGAGGCGCTTCTGGGGTACTTTAGCAATATAGGCATGGTGCTTTGATGCACCATGCCTATATTATTGCACTATGCTTATCAAAGGGGAAGCTCAAATTACATATTCGCACCAGGAAACCTGTATGTGTTCGTGGTGGAGTGGTCACCGTCCCCGGCTTTTGTGTGAAAACTTGTGGAATCAGAAGATCAGTGCTTCGGTTGGGTTACTCCATTAAGGTGTTTTTGTGAATTTCTTTCTTAGCTACCCAAGTGCCTTTTCATGACATCACTTCCATGTGGGAAATTATGTATGCAAAAAATCTTGGTGGACCCCAGCATGAAACACTTTCGCGATAAAAAAAAATATGTATAAATGGCAGGCCATCGTGAAATGCGTTACAGCATTAAGCTAGATGAGTAGCCTTGATAAAGCCTGTCATAAAGTCTTGTAGGGCGCCTACTGCAAGCGCAGTTCCAATATAGCCACTACACCATAAATTGTCATTTTATAAAGTATCGAAGCACCCACTACGCATCTCTAAGGTGACACGCACATCTACGTAGCTGCACACTTTGCTGTTGCTGTGGTGGATGAGGATGATGAATAATTGTGGCTGAGCCCTTTGTAATGGGTGGGAAGCTTTAAACCACACACATTATCCAGTTCACATAATATGACACCTGGTGTGGTTCTACTCTTTTGCCACGCAATACGTCTGATGACACGATTCTGCACCATACATGGTGCTTGTATAGAGTCTTTTTCTGAAAGAGTTTCAAGCCCTGGCGTGGCGCTGGGGTAGAAGACTCGCCTCTAACACAGAATGCCTGGGTCCAAATCAGTCTCAAACCCCTTTTTTTTTCTCATTTTATGCAATAGCTGTCATGGACACCAGTACCAGCAGCGGACAACATTGCCACCAAAATCTGCCATTTTTGTGAGCTCAGCTTGCGCTGTCAATGTGATATCTGCGTATAGCCTGCAACTCTCCTCTTTATACATAAACAACTAATGAACGCAAACTGGCTGTTCTGTACATGAGCTGTGCTGTGTGTGCTGATGCTTGAATGTATGTTTAAAATTTCAATTTGAGCTAAACAATGACCACCTTTGGCCATCACTGTCAAGTATAATCACTTCGTGAAGTGCACCAGTAATTGAATAAAACCTCTAGCTTGAACAATGAAAAAATAAATGTTTTTATTATGACCAATGTTCACAATTTCGCACGAATCGTTGACAAGGTGTGGGCATTACACAAGCTTGCATTATTTTACTCTGAATTCATGAAATATGTTTTGCCATAAATTTGTAACCATTGGCAAATGATTTTGAGACAGAATAGAACTTGATACTGAACATTTCTGCACCTTACTTCCTTCTCAACTGACTGCTAGCTAGTATCTAGTGTTCTGACCTCAACAACCACAACGAGTTGCTTTAAAAAACAGCATCTTTGTTATTTTATAACTAAGTGCATATACTCGTTCAGGCATCGTAATACGTTGCACACAAATTGCAGGAGCCGCACACTTTTTGTTTTCCCTAAAAGGACGCCAAGTAATAGCTCATTGCATATATATTAGGCATGATTTGTCACTGCCAATATTGCCAAAGGATATGCTTCACGAGAGGTTCGCCATCATTTCTGCAGATAAATATAAACGTTAAAAGGGGATTCTGCTTTGCATGGTGGCGTATGGTTAAACAACCATGTTTTTGTTACGATCGCTATTGGTTTTAACAGTTCTTTCGCGCAAAGTAGGTGCCTCTCGCGCCCTCATAAGCAGGCCATATTCACACTACGTTACCGGTTCCCGTGTCTGTACACACATTCGCCTTGTATGATGCAATGGCACAGTGCCCAACTTTTTTCGGCCTCGTATTCCCTGGGAAAACGAGGATTCAAATCTCAAAGTGAGCAGCGCATCTGCGCGACGAAGAAGGGGGAGAAAACACTTTTTCAGGGATGGGTGTGTTTGCTAGCTGTACAGCACCATGGTAGTGCTTATACCTGTTGATCACACAGCAAGCAGCGCCTGCTAGTCTTGCCGACGCACTTAATAGCCACAAAACGTCCGCCTTTCATGGCAAATCAAGAGTTACGTACTGAATGATCTTCAGTTCTGCCTACCGCGCGGGTTGAAATGTTGCGGTACGCTTACGCAGTGCGCGTGTGACGGCGTTTTTTATGCTATACCGTTCGCGTTAGCCTCTGCAATTCTTACGAACCCGGACCGATTGGGCAGAGCCGCCGTTGTTTTCGGTTATTTCGCGGATGACTGTCGCTCCTAGCCAACGCTCCTAGCTGTGTCTAACTTGTATCAGTCACAAGAAGTGAAAGCATCGTTATCGCACTAGCTAAACCGGCGTGCTTGAGAGCGGATTTCTCCGATCGAATCACTTGCCATGCGATGTGCGCGCTATGACACATTTTAATATGCAGCTCTATTCGTTCTACAAGGCAGATTTCACTAGGCGCCTTCGCATCCCTCCGGTACGACAGCTTCTGTCTGTGTCGATCGAAGTACTGAACTAGCAAACACGAGTTTTACTGTTTCTCGCTGGGAATCTTCCGAGGCACTTACCGATGCGGAAGAATACTACCGCCGTCACCACTGTAGCAACACGTGCTTTGGGAACACACAAACTAAAGCATGAGCCATGAGCGGACTGCGCGACAGGGCGACAGCGCTCCCGAGCGAAATGACGGGCACCTGCCCACCTGCCTGCTCAGCCCACATGTCAGCCCATGTGCACAGCCTGCTAGCTGCTACTTCCCCTTCCTCCCGTCTCTTCTAAGGTTTTGGTGATTTTGGTTTCAGTTTCGTTTTACCGCCAGAAGTTCCGCTCCATATTTGTTCTTGAACCAAAAAAAAAAAAAAAAAAAAAAAAAAAACGTGTTCCCTAACGGTTTGTAATGTTATTCATTTGTCTGCAAAAATTTGTAGAGTAACGATAAAAATATTGGTTTTGTTCTTCCCACGTTCTTAAAGGAGTACTGACACGAAATTTTTCACTTATCGTTTTACTGCGTCAAATGATCCCCAAGAGCCTAGAAGATGCACCGGCAAGCGTGAGTGCGCCCTGAAAAATTAATTACAGCATGTTTTTAAAAGCTAGTTTCGGGTCCTACTGTACCCTGACGTCACGGCAATGGGACGAGTAGCGCCACCAGGCGGTCGTATGTGAATGCACACGCTTTCGTGACGTATCCTCGTGCGCGCGTAGCTCCATCGTCTGCTTCGTCTGCTGCGCGCCGCACATGTGGCAACTGTCGCGCCGTCAACGATGGACGAATATTTGTCAACAGACTCCGACGACAGCAACGACTTCGTCAGAGAGGAAGATGCCGAGCTTGCCGACCCCGCGAATCATTTCGCATTCGACCCGCTTGCAAGTACGTCACAAGACGAGTCGTCTGAGAGCGATAGCGCCATGCAGACGGCTTGCGCATCGGGAATGTCGAATGGTAAGAATTAACTGTTTTTTGCTTGATCTTGCGTGGGCATCTTCCGGATGTTCTACGGAAGTCAATAGAGTTCGTGTGGATTTCGTAATGCTATTAATTGCTTGAAATTATTGGTACTCGGCGCAGTTTTGACACCGCATGTATGCTTTGTCCTGCCGCTTTCCTATGCAGCCGCACTGCGCACGCAGTACAACAACCTTAGAAGTACTTGTTGCTGGGCTAGTTGGTTCATCATAATGAGGGAAACTTCCAGACGCCTAAAAACACCGCAAGAAGAACGAAGCACAGGGAAAGAGACGCTCTTTCCTTGTGCTTCGTTCTTCTTGCGGTGTTTTTAGGCGTCTGAAAGTTTCCCTTATTATGACAACGTCTTGCTGGTCGTAACGCCTGAACATTATATCGATAACGTAATCTGCGTAGGTGCCTCTGTGGGAGTTGCCACCCGATGGACACAGACGTAGTCGGTGTGCTGTCGGGAAATCGACAAAGTCGCGCTCTAGTGCCGGATGAGGCAGCCTGTGTCACCCCGCACCCGACGTTTCAGCGTGGGTGCTTAGACATTCACGCCCTCGAGATAGCGTACTACCCTTGATGGAAGATCGACCAGGCGTCATTGAGGCACCGGAAATCCACAGGTATTACTGCTGCGGTTGATCTAAGTTAGCTGTTGCTGTTGAAGCTGAAGTAGGCCGAATCGCAAGCTGTCCCTGGCATTCAAAGTGCATGCCTTCGGTATACTTCCTGCAAAAAGTGTGGTGGTCGCAAGTACGACGCGTCATCCACGCACTCAAAACGTGCATAGGCGCATGTTACTTGCTAATATTGCTATGTCCATATTCCATATCGCGTGTCCAACTAAATAAAGGGAAATGAAAAAATACGTGTATAAGTGGACACCTCCGGTCGTCAGGCAGCGCAAATTATGCACGAACTCGAAATCACAATATGTGAAATAAAATCTGCTTACATTGTTAGATAGTTCTTCACAAATCAGATTACTTGATCTCGCCTTTTTTAACCTTAAATCTGGTATAGCAACGATAGAGACTAACTTGTTTTTTTTTTTTTTTTGACTAGAATGTCAATTTGGTGTTGTCCAAGTATGGTTTGTTTCGGAAAATGATGTGTATAATTTTTTCTTGTTACAAATCCTTTTACATACGCCGTGATAGACGTGATGGAAGTGTTTCAATGCTCGTTTCAAATTTAATTAACTCTGAGCTTCTTTCTGAATTCTGTTGCACTAATCAGCTCTATCACACCGTCGTTGTTAAATGCAGCAATATATATTTTTTTTGTATTTGCTACGGGCTGCCATCAGGAAATTATTTTCTGTTTTTGTCGTATTTAGATTCCCATAAATGTCGCAAATAGCCTACGTTCCTGAGCGTAACGGAACTCAGTCACCATTTTTGACAATTGCGTAACGTGCTTGCATACCAGATGATTTTGACTGAACACAATAAGGGCTGAATATACACTCCCCCTAATTTTTTTTCAATTGACACTCAGTTCACACGGTCAATAGCTGGTCAATAATTTCTTTTGACTCGCATTAAAGAGGCTCAATTGACAGGCAAAAAATCAGTTTCAATAGAAACACGGTTGGTTGCCAATATCCTTGTGAAACTCAACAGAAAAAAGTCAAAAGACGCTCAATTGACACGCAAGAAACTAGTTTCAATAGAAACACGGTGGCCAATATCCTTGTGAAACTCAATAGAAAAAAATCACATCATATCCGCGGAGTGAATGATAATGAGTGGGCGAAGCTCCGGAGGTACATCATCAAAGACGTGATGGTGGTTGGTTGCATGTGGTCAAACGATATGCATGTGAGACCATATCGCGATGCCATGTGTTGTATGGCATCGCGATCGTCATCGTCATCAGCGTCATCGTTATGACGCATAGTGGGTACATTCCATGGGGTGTGCCGTGATGGCAGCGTCATCGTCATCACACAGGGAGATACTGCTGGTTACGCAGGTGGCTACTACGTACTACAAACTACAAGGGACGCACGACCCACGGCATAAGGAGCTTCGCCCCTAAAAGTCAATAGGCGCTTAATTTAAAGACAGTACATGCTATGGAGAAAAGTCAATTTAGCCTTAATTAAATCTATAAGCATTTATGTAAGGGTTCTCAAAAAATTACTTCGGGGACGTCATTCCTCATAGTCAACCCCATCCTACGCACGCTGATCGGGGAAAATGTCGTGGGGAAAGTACCGATACACAGAGAAAAATGAGGAGGTTTGGAAGAAAGCAGCCTGTGAACGAATTTCTGATTTGAAAAAGATAAGACTGAAACCTTGCAGGAAAGCCCATACTTAGTTTTTTTTTTTTTCATTTCGTCCTTTCATCCCGACGTCTGCCCATGAAAGCTCGCCGTAAGCTTGAAGGCTAACATGTCTGAGGAGTTGGTAAAGAGCTTCTTGATCGCAACTCTCAAGCAACAAGACCGTGGGCAGCGCTTTTCCTTTCCGATTTTCACTAGGGTTATATACGTGTGGAAGGACCAAGGTGGTTAATTTGGCCCGAACCAGAAGAAAACGAATATTTCAAGCGATAAGTTCAGTGGCGAAGCTAGAAGAAGGGTAGGTAGGTTCAACCTCTCACCGCCCCGATATTATTACATTTGTGTGTGTATACATATGCGCACACATACAAACATATGCCAGATCACAAATAAAGGGAAGTCAGAACCCCAGAAAAAAAGTTTTAGTCTACGACCCTGGATACGTACATTCATGGTTAAAATCGTGCTTATGTGGAAACAGGCTTACACCGACCTATTTATCTTACTGCTTTTCATGGGCTTGAGTACGAACAAGGAGCCAGAGGCTCCTTGCTCATATGAGTCACAGGTTCCCAGAAGCCACAGGCTCCCAGAAGATTGTGTTTCGTTTGTTGAATCAAAGGAGCACCATTTAACTACAGTCAAAGGAGTCTCTAGCCTCACGGGTGGTGCCAGGGGAGAAAGCGAGGAAGGGGGTGTTGGAACAGTGTGATGGCATGCCCCCACTCGTTTTGAGCCTGTAGGGGCGACCTTTCCACGGGATGCGGGCGCTAGCGCCCCGTTTCGGTCCTCTGGAAGTCCCCGAGTGCATGTTGGGCGGACTCGGCTCGGCGCCCCCTCCCAAGTGGCGCCCGGGGCACTTGTACCCTATTGCCCCCCCCCCCCCCTTCCACCTAGTTACGCCACTGCCGGCTGGAGTTGCGAATGCGCATTTTTATGCAGCCGTTGCACTTTAGAGATGATGCAAACTGTTGGAAGCCTACAGTGAGCGTCGATCTTCACGGTTTCGTGTTTGGTTCATTTTGCTTGCAGTCGAGAGCAGTTGCTTTCGAAGCACGCGACCGCTTCACCGAAAATGGTTGGCGCCGCAGCTTTACTGTTCTTCGGCACTGTGCTATTGCTGCCTCAGCGAAGGAAGGCTAGAATTCAAGATGAGAACGACAGCGCTGAAGGCTCTTAAAGGGGGCCCTGCAACACTTTTCCAAGTAGCCATGGAATGGATTCACTAAAGGAGCTTATTGCCTCACGAATTCATTGCCGCAAAAATTTTTGGAATCCGTCCAGTACGAGTGGAGTTGCAAAGATTTCTCGCACGCTGCAATTGCATTCTCTCTTCTCTCGTCCCGTCGAAAGCGCTGGAAGCTAAGCAGGGAGGGATGACACGGGGAAAGAAAATACGTCATGCGCGCCTCGTGATCTTGAGCGCTTTTTCTCTTTCTTTTTTTTTGTTCGAATACGCGAATTTTCATTGCCATCGCGCGCGCACGCGTGGACAAGTCGCGGCCTCCCGCGGCGGCCTCTGTAACTACCGAGCGCGCCATGCTCAAATCAGCCAATGGCTGATACAAAAAAATCTCTCGTCGGTGACGAGTGATTTTTTGGGTACGCAACGTCATTTGTCGAGAGAAGAGAAAGCAATTTCTGGCTGACTTTGGAATTTATTGTGAATTCCACGCCGCGTGCTGCGCTATAATATTTGGCTCGCGTGTTCTCGAGAGCCTGGACTACCGATCGGCAGCGTTTTCTGAGCATGCTCAAAAAGTGTTGCAGGGCCCCTTTAATGCGAGAGGCGGCGGTGACCCGTTTCCCCGTACAAAGGTCATAATTAACTATTGGAAAGCAGTGGCCCGGTGCGCTCACCGAAGCTTCCGACGTCAAGAATAGTAATTGACACAGGCAGGCGATTTACGCAGCTGTTTGAATTATCCGCGTCCTGTTTACGTTTTGCGCGCGGTAACTATCTGCGGCCAAGTTTTCTTCGATATGGTAGCAGTCGACCGACCCGTGCTGCTGCAGCTCAGCTCGAGTGCCATGGACGATGTTCGCGCGAACGTATCGTGACACACACGGGTAAAGGATAATTCGGAGGCGCATCATCTTGCTGAATAGCAAGACCAATTCGAATGAGAGCACTGCACGGGCTCGGGCCTACCCGAAAACCCGGGCCCGGCCCGGCCCACGGGCCGGGCTAGGCCGGGTACAGTAGGTTTCATGGCGGGCCCGGGCCGGGCTCGGGCCTGAAGCTCCGGGCCTAGGGCCGGGGCCAGGGTTTGAGGTGGTGGGCTCGGGTCGGGCCGGGCTTGGACTCTGCTCAGTTCTTAAAGGGACACTAAAGTGAAACACCGACTAGACTCAGACTGACAAAGTGTTCTCTGAGAACTCTAATGTCATTCATTTCCCACCATAAGTTTATTGATAGAGGAGAAAATCGAGTTCAAAGTTGCATTTTAGAATTTCGCGCTGAAATCTCCGCGCGTGGGGTCACGGAGTTCAAACTGTATTCGTCGTATTTTGGGGGCACTGGCTCTTCAAAATATCCACAAAATGTGTATGTTAAGTGTATGGGCCACTCAGAGGCAAGTTTACTTCATTTTTACCGATTTCTTGTGTTCACCTGTTGCGTTGTTTGTATACTTAATTTTGTATTGTACGTGAAGCCCATCCTGCTTGAAACAAAATGTTGGCTTGCAGTGTTTCAAATAAATAAATAAATTAGGATCTACGTAGGCCCCAGTAGACGCTGTCAGCATCTATGACGTGACGGCTTCTACTGTACGAATTTCAAGGTGGCGTCGCCGCCCGCATTTTATCTTTGAGCATTTTCGCGTTTACCAAGAGTCATTGCGAGCGTGGTTATTTTGAAATTGTAAAAGACTGATATTCTGATAATAGAAAAAATATTGTTCTCTTCAGTGTTCCTTTAAGATTGTTCCAAAGACGTTGCGCATATATATATGTTTCACATTTTATCTCGAAAAAAAAAATGCTTCTTTTATGTGGGGGCAAGCTATTTGGAGTTCTATGATGGACTAGTACTGAACTTCTTATGCTTCTTGCATACGGGGCTACTTGACTTTTCTGAAACGTGCATTTCTTTCCTTTTATTCTTTTTTTCTTCTCTCTCTCTCTACACCATCTTTGCACTTATTTCCCCACCCCAGTGCTGTGTAGCAAACCGGATGCTAATATCTGGTTAACCTCCCGGCCTTCCTCTTCATCTCTCTCTCTCTCTGAAACGGGCGAGCTAAAAGTAAACAGACCAGACGCTTGCATGGTTAACATTTGGCTATTCTGGGCTTTATTCGCATTCTTTAATATTTTATATCCCAAATGGATATGCTGTGATCACAGCAATTAAAGTAATATAACAAATTTATAACTTATCATTGCAAGAGCTCTAAAGCTGGGAAACGTTTTTTAATATTCCAGCCCTCCACTAAAACGAAAGGACTGTATGGAGTCTCGTTACATAGAATCTGTATAACGACATTTGTTTTACGTGACTCCGTCACGGCTCCCAGTGGTCATGTCACGCGAGATGGACATGCACAGCCTGCTTTGTGCGCCCACATTGTTAGCGTCTGAGCTTTCGTCTGGTTCCGCTATTGCAGGCTCTCAAACTCGCATGAACTAACGGTCTGCATTCACGAAAATTTGCTCCCTCAAGGGACAGGACATTGGGTAGGAGTGGGTGGGGGGAAGGGGGGAATAGGTCGTACCAAATGTCACCTAATATTGCCATTCGAAAGACCCTTTCCATATTTCATATATCGGTCATTTCTGAAGGGTATTTGGTGGCGATATTTTAACAAAATATCTGTACATATCTTCAAAATGACTAAATTCTGGACGCCGGTTCCGAAATATAGACTTTTCCTTCACGGTTATGTATCAACACATCGTGGACGCATAGGGTGCCTCACAAGAAAATGCTTTATACCTGTCATGCCTATGTAGCTTAAGGACGTATACTTATATAATAAAGAAAAAAAAGTGGGACGAAGGCAGTCGTGTGCGGGCCGCTGGCCGCGTGTTTGAGACCCCTTCGCTATACAGTACGAGATACATGATACTGCCGCAGCAGCGTAGGAATGTGCAGAAATAACATAGGTCCATTAAACAAGGCGTCAGCCAAAGTATATTCACTTACGAAATGTCTGACTTGAAAAAAGACAATTACGAATTCCGGGCAATGTGATGTCCCTTTACCTCGAACCATATGCATCCAATGAGTAAGCGTTGAAAAGCTTATTCGCGCCTTTATTACAAGACTGGAACAAACCCCCGAAAATTTATCGAAATCCCTTTGTCCGGCTCCTGTCAGTCGTATGCCCGCGTAGTCCAATGACCACCTTCTACCAGTACAACATTGTTAGGAAGGTGTACACGATTATAATATGAAAAAAAAAGAGAGAGAGAGAGCGGTGCAAAACATGCGTAACATACACTGCTGAAAACTGCAAGGAGAAACCCTCAAAGGGAAGTTTTTTTTATGACATTGAAGAGCGGCACGACGTTCGGGAACGAGAGAAATGAAGGGGTGAGCTGGCCAGCTATGTTCATTGTGCAGAAGTCCGCAGACACATCCTAAATTGGCTCCAGTGGTGGAAGTTATGAATAGCGACTGGCGATACCTTCATTATTCGCAAGGTAAATGTGCGCCCGAACGGCTAGCGCAAGAAGTGCGAGAAATTTTAGCTTCGGAACGATATGTGATGCAACAGCGCATGGTGTGCTTAAAGCTGGAATTTCTTGCTAGTTTGATTTTTTGCACAATGACATGTGAAGAAACAAGCTGTAAAATATGTCATGAAAAACGGCTAGAGTTCACTTACTAGCAGCGGTGTGATAGATAAAAAAAATGCTGACAAAATTTTTTTTCTTCCTTTCGGCTACTGATACGTATTTCTAAAAGTACACGTGGTGCGCGTGGTTCATATAATTTCTTTCTAAATTAGTGTAGTTACAACAACGTAATGAACTTGGCTTCCTTTCTCTATTTCTCTCGCTGTGGCAAGGTGCTACTATATGCTGAAGACAGGCGCTACACATCCAAAAGGGTGCACGATTGGCTTTGTCGTTCGAGCATGCTTCAAAGTTTAGGTAATGTAAACAAAGGGAAAAGAGCGTTCTGTTCCTTGTCTCCTGTTTTTATTGCGCTCTGTAATTAAACTGAATCCATGCTGCTAATCACTTTCCTTGCAACAATTTCTGCTGCGAAACGCTTTTGGTGATACCCATGGCTGATGTTTCGGCACCCAGAATGGGATTCTTGTTCAGAATCATTGTGAACAAGGCTCCCATTCTGGGTTTCACAACGTCAACGCATTCTTATTCTCGTGTGATCGTTACCCTCGTCTTTTTATTCAATTATTCTTCCCGACCAAATGGGTGTCCGTCGAAGCCTTGATTTCATGCCCATAGTATTTGCAGAAGTAGATAGAGTGTACCTCTGCGAATAAAACATTTATTGCATCCAGTATATCAGCTCAGCTGTTTCCCCGTGAGCCCCTTCTTACAAGACATTACCGTAAGTTAAAGTATAATTGTAAGCGAAGCATGCGCCAACAAAGCGCTTGTCGATTGGATGTTCGGGCAATAACACCTAGATTATTGGCTCGGGCCCGCGTCGGGCCCGATCTGCGTTCGGGCCGGGCCGGGTAGGCGAATTTTTTCTCGGGTACGGGCCGGGCCCGGGTCTCGCTTTGACTCACCGCCGGGCTCGGGCGGGTAAGTTTAAACAAGTTACGGGCCCTGGGCCGGGCCCGGGCCGAAAATCCGGGCCCGTGCAGTGCTCTAATTCGAATTTCACTGCTACATTATGCTGCGTACCCCGAACTTACCGTATCTGCCGAAAAAACCGACCTGTCCGTGCCGATTATCCGGCCTCGTTGCACCGTTGCTCTCTCGCATTCATCTGATTAAACACGAAGTGCAAAGCTGCAAGTTTATTGTAGATGCACAATGTGGGCCGTAATGAGGCTGCGAATGGCGCCCAGGCATGTTACAAGCGAGCATGATCAAGTGATTTGCTCTCTATCAGCACAAAAGTTTCGCTTTTCAAGCTCGTCTATCAGGTGGTGGCGGCCCGGCCGCCCGGCGCGACCGATGACCGAAGTCGCCTGCTCCGCGTTGACCTCCCTCTCGGCAGCGCCAATTGCGCATGCACAAGCCAGCTTAAACGTGACCAACCTGGCGAGGAGGAGCCCTCCCCGTCCCCCCTTCTTCCGGCTTCACAAAATGTGACGTAACGGCCTCTCCTTAGTATTCCTTCCTCCATGCTTATTTTCCGCAGCTGGTTTGTTTTATCAAAATAGATGGCGCCACCACTGCACCGTGGCCGTCTCCTACCGCGGCCGTCTGAATGCCTTGGCCTTCGGCAGCGCTGCTCAAGTGTCTCCATCCGCGTCGCGTCGTCTGCTCGGCGTCCCCGTGGCGTCTACGCGCACGCGAGTAAAAGCGAGCAGACGGCAGCGCCGGAAAAGTCAACATGGCGACACCTGTGGATGCAGTTCCCTTCCGCCTCGAATTTATCACGTCGTCATCCTGCGCTGTGTGGCCTGTAAGTGCATAACCTACGCATTTATTTGCTTTATATTTACGTCCTGAAGCTTTCAGATTCGTCGGCATTTTGCAGCGTTTTTTCAAGATTAATTCTCAAATTCTCGGAGACAAGGCTTAGCAGGCATGGCTAAATAAACGCAGCTAATCTCGATAATAAAGACAGAACATACCTGATGCTTTGTCCCCAGCGTGAAATGACACTGAGCCATAGCTGATTTCACCTTTTATTTATTGCTGTGAACACAGTGGGCGAGTAGCAAGCGCGAGTTCGGATCGAAGCGGGCTGTCGCGTCTGCATGGGTGCTGCCATGTTGGCTTCTAACCCCCAGCTGCTAGCGCTTACGGCCACGGCCGCTTCGCTGGCCCAATGCGTTGGCTGGTGCAACTCTGGGGAAGGCCAGTTACGGTCACGTGATCAAACATGGCAGAGCCCGTGCGCCGCTGCGGAAAATCGTCTATAGTATCTATAGCAATGAGGTAGGAAAGGGAAGTGAGGTTGAGGAGATATAAGAGGTTAAGGAGGAGGGAAATGAGGGGGAGAGAGTAAAGCATAGCATATAAAGAATGAGAAAGAGAGAAATGTAGAAAGAGAAAGGAAGATAGAAAGACAGCTCCGCACTTCCTTCAGGCTTGGTACCGTACTATACTCGGCGACAACTTATCGTGACATTGGAGCGAAGGCTACGGAGGCGGGGCTTCCGCACACTCGTGTTGCTCAGCAAGTAGTTTGGCAGCTTGCGGCTGATTTCGGTTTTGCTTGCTCGCATCGTTAACGCGTTTAGAAAAACATATACACGAAAATTATGAATGTGAGAAACATTTCGATTGTTCAGTGTACATTATAGTGTCCTATTATGAGTATATTTTTCTTGGATGACCAAATAGCGCTTATGCGACCGCACAGTGACGTCACGGACGCCATGTTTCCTTGGAAAACGGGTGGGCTGAAAAAAGGGTGCTGTCTAAGAAGTGGAAAGGAAAGGCAATCATTCTTGCAAGGTGAACGATAACTGTATTTTGCCTACAACTTCCCGCAACTGTTTAAGTCTCATAATAAATAAAGCAGTATTTATTTCAGCAGGGCAAATGAAAAAAATTATCAGTAAACTTCGGTGCTATTTTTTTGGCGCGGTAGCAGGCATGCGCTTTGGTTCTGTAGCTTCCACAGTGCTGTCAAGAAAAGCTGTCGCCGAGTATATAGTGCGAAGCTGCCCATCAGCTCCACTGTCTCTTAGCATTACGCCTCCAGTGCAGGCTACGCTAATTTTTTCAAGGGATTCCCTTAAAACATGCCTAATGGATAGATTTCCCAAATTGCGAAGAAAAATAAAAGTTTTTTTTTTATATTATGCCTTACCCTGTGCCCTTGAGACAACTGGCGTCCTTACGGCAACATAATTATTTTTATAAATTGCGTCACTTAGAACCTTGGATTGGCAACACGTGCAGCAGAACTAACTACGGTGACACTACAGTTTTGTTGGCCGACAGTTTTACAGGAATATTAGCACAAGAAATTGGGGGACCCTTAAGCTTCGCCTTTAAGAGTTGAACGCGATAGCGATATCCTGTCCTTAGTGCGTACTTCAATCACTTAATGCATACTATGTAATGGGTAGCATGCTTTAAACCACGAGCAATGATGCGCGGGAAATGTTTTCGAACTTGCTATGCACCCACTACGTGGTCTTACGCGCAGTAACATGTGTGCCTTTTGTAATGGGTGACGGCTTTGAACCACAATGTCATAATGTTCACATCTTCTGACGCCCGATGGCAATGTACGCTTGTACCACGAAATATTACTGCGATATTACATGTATTGTGACGCCTGTGAATCCCAAGCAGAAGCGTGGCATTTATTTGAAAGAAAGAAAGACAAAAAAAAGTCACGCCATATCCACGAAGTGAATGATGATGAGTGGGCGAAGCTCGATTGTTTTCATCCATGGCAGAAAGAGAATGTGTGGTCTGGAACGCGCTTCTACTTCATGGTCATCAGCGTCATCGTCATCACGTGTAGTGGGTACATTCCACTATACTGGAACGCGCTTATTCTTCATGGTCATCAGGCGCAATCAGGCGTCATCGTCATCTTTATCACGTGGAGTGGGTACATTCCACTATACGTGGCTACCTGCCTACCTACCTACCTACCTACCTACCTACCTACCTACTACTACTACTACTACGACTACAGAGGAGGGACAGACCCACACCCTAAGGAGTTTCGCCCCTAAAAAAAAAGCAGCGTGGCTGTGTGGTAGAACACCTGCTTGCCACGCAGACGGCCTGGGTTCGATCGTCGTTCGGACCCGGACATTTTTATCATTTATTAAATGCGAATGCATTTCATAGTCAGGGCTATGTCAGGCATCCGGCGTTGGCGTTGTGCGGCGTTGTCCGCAGAGGAGGAGGAGGAGGATAGGTTGAGGAGGTGTGCGCGCCGGCAGGTGTTAGATGTGAAGCATCTTATGGCGAAGCTTAATCCGGTGGTGGTGGTGTGCGGCGTGACCACCCTTACTGCGCATGCGCAAACCCTTTCAAAAAAATAAAAAACCTCCTCTTTCCCTCTCTCTCCTCTAGACATCCCTCCCCGCGGCAACCACACCCTCACTGCGCATGCGCCTCCCCTCCTCTCTCCCCTGCTACGCTCCCCCCCTCTCTCCATCCCTGCCCGCGGCGTCCACACTTAAACTACGCATGCGCGTCCCACCTCTCTCTCCTCTCCTACGCTCCCCCCTCTCTTCTCTAGGCATCTCTGCCCGCAGCGTCCACACTTCCACTGCGCATGCGCGCCCCCCTCTCTCCTCTCCTACGTTCCCCCCCCCTCTCCCTCTCTCGACTCGCGACGCCGACACAGGCAGCGTCTGCTAGCGAGTTTGCTAGCAGACGCTGCCTGTGACTGCTAGCGTCTGCTGCTCGCTAGCAGACTAGCGTCTGCTAGCGAGCAACGTCTGCTAACCGACTGCTCGCGCTGCACAACCGTTCACTGGCCACCCCGTATATATGGCAATGGATCTTGACCTCCAAGGTGGTGCCGGTGGGAGATTTCTCCTGTGCGTTGTTGAACAATAAAAATTCGCAGCGTGCGCCTTAACTAAAAGCGGACTGCGAGTCTCTGTGTCCAGTCGGAGTCTTCTGTCTCTCATTGCACATTAGCAGCGATTGGTATGTTCCAGTAGGAAACACCGCTCCATCGCTGCTTGCTTTACGCATCCCCAGTTTGAAATGCGAATGCATTTCTTAGTCGGGCTATGTCAGGAATCCGGCGTTGGCGTTGTCCGCGGTGGCCTCGGCAGGTGTTATAGTGAGTGGAGAGGAGGAGCGCGCTCTGGTGCGTGATGGCGCTCGCATCGCGGGAGCTCGGCGGAGCTGTATATGAAAAAAAAATTTTAAAAAATAAAAAAAAAAAGAAAAAGAACAAAAAGAAAATTAAGAAAAAAATTAAAAAAAATAAAAAAGAAAAAAACAGAAAAAAAAGCAAAAAAAAAAACAGACGCTGCGCCGTGCTCCCGACCAGGCTGCAGAAATTTGGCGCCTTTTCCTTCTTCGAACCACAACCACCATATATAAATGGAGTGAAGCGCGCGCGAAATGCATTCGCATTTCCTCACGATTCCCTTCGGGGGAGGTGGGGGCATTTATTTTATTTGCATCTTTCTCGATTTTTCGGTCACGGACAAGACGATGATTTTTCGCTCACAACCAACGACGCCGACACCAACGCCGACGCCGGCATTTCTGCGAAACGAGCTCTTTAACGCTATCGCGTTAAAACACAAAACATACTGCTGAGAGAAAAAATGCCACACCAAAATTTTTTGTGTCAGTACACCCTTAAGAACAGGTGCATTTTTTATTACTCGTGCTTCTTCTCCCCATTATCTTCCATCGCTCGACTTCCATGGTGACCTGAGTGCTGGGAATCCATGTGGGAAGACGCAGGCCTGTTTTGGCCTGAGGGCCCTGGCTGCGGGTCCGTCATTGTACTGGCATCCCTAGTCTCACGTGTGGGTGCAGGCTCGTGCTGGCTCGTGCTCACAGGTGTGGTGGCAGCTGTGGGTGCAGGCTCGCGCTGCCTGCCCACTCGGACAGGATACGGTCCCCTCCTTCCTCCCCCACCGGAAGAAGTGTCTTCTAAAAGTCCGCTGGGTAGTATGGGAATGGCTCCATACACAGACGGGTCCCTCATAAGGTCGTGAAAAAGAGGCATCTCTTTGACGAAGGTAGCAGGTCGGCACTGGCTGGACCCTGGTACTGAAGGAACCTGCACGGGATCTTCATGCACATAATTTCATTCAAGCGACAAATAAATAAGTGAAGCAAGCAACTAGAAGGATGCTGTAATCAGTAACGTATCACTATTGCCAATGCTCGCCAAAAATCTTTACGAAAGATTTTACTCTTTATGATGTACGATTACATGCTTTATGATTTACTAGTGCCTTCAGGGACAAATGGTTGGGAGCATGCAGCCCTTCCCCGTCAGGGAAGATAGGCCTCTAGCGAAGTTCTGCATGTGCATTCCTGACAGACTACTTTCTTTCTCATTGCGCAGTGCTCCTTCCTAACTTTTTCCCTTCCTCCACACCGGGAATGGGACCTTCATCCAAGTGCTTAGCAGCGCTATGCCGTAGCGCTGCTAAGCACTTGGATGAAGGTCCCCATTCCTGGTGCTACAGGCAGCAACGACGTTCATGCGTTCATATCCAGGCAACAATGAAATGTAGCAACGTGAAATGACAAGCGATCGTGATAAAAGATCAGGATTCCATATCAAAAACGGCTGATCGCCGACGAGCCCGCGATCGAGAATACATCAGTTATTGGAAAACTGCGCATACAAATTCGACCGGCGCACCTTCGCGGGCTGCATATCTGAATACTCGCCGGCCCGCCGGGTTTTTCGCGTGCGAAGCTGTCGCCACCAAAATCTATAACTCGTAATAACTAAAGGGGCCCTGCATTATATTTCCAGGTAATCATCGAACGGACTCATTAAAAGCGTTTATAGTCCCACGAATCAACTGCCGCAAAAATTTTAAGATCCATCAAGTACGAGCGAAGTTACAGGGATTTAGGCCCTGTCTCTCTCCTTTCGTACCAGCGAGCGCGCTGAGAGCTACGCAAGAGGGGGAAGGGGGGGGGGGGGGTAAGACAAGAGGGCAAGAAGCTACGTCGGTTCGTCAGCGTGCGTCATGAGTAGAGGCCGCATTTTTAGGCACTAAAAAAGCGCGTTTTAGGCGCCAAAAATAGGCAGGTAAAACACCGTTTTAGGCCTCCAAAATCGTAAATATATGCACAATAAATTTTCCAAAAAATTCAATTAATTTCAAACAAAGACGTGCGTGAACTGTATCTACGACATGAAGCAAAAAAATTGACGGCAGATCCACGAGGTGAATGATGATGAGATTGGGCGAAGCTCCTGGAAGTAATCATCGGTTAAACCGTGAAATTTGTTCCGTTAATTCGCCCGATAAAATTGACGTGAAACGATTGATTAAATGTTTTATCAAACTTTTATTGCTGGTTTCCGTTGTCCTTTCATTATGACCGCTTTGTGGTCGGTGAAATGTAAGCTAAGTGGTTCTTGCATACGAGCACACACCGACGGCAACGAGCATCGTCAACTACAAACCTGTATCGCGATATGGTTTTGATTATAAAACCATTGCTTTAGAAAACACCTGGCGTCTTTCGTTAAGCAGCTGGCGTCTTTTCGTTTTGCTTTAGAAACATCTGGCGTCTTTTCGTTTTGCTTTTAGAAAACATCTGGCATCTTTCGTTGGTTTATTTCATCAATCAACGGCGTTTTGAACAAAATTTTTATTGTTTAATCACGCACAGGAGAAATCTCACCAGGCACTACCTTGGAGGTAAACAATGGCTGCTACTGGGAATGAGAGACAGCAGAAGTCGGCTTTTAGCACTTCTACTTCTACTAACGTTTCCTACTGGAACATGCCCATGGCTGCTAATGGAGAATGAGAGACAGAAGAATTCGGCTTTTAGTTAACGCGCACGCTGCGAATTTTTTATTGTTCAACAATGCACAGGAGAAATCTCCCACCGGCACCACCTTGGAGGTCAAAGCGTAAGACTGGTTACGCACTACGACTACGACTACGACGAGGGACGAACGGGTGCCGCTTTAAGGGAGCTTCGCCCCTAAAAAAGATGTGATTGTTCATGATGGCACAAATGCGGCAACGGTTGACGATAGCCATGCATTTCCCGCATGGTTCGCAGAACGCGGTCTTTCTTTCAGGGGGCGAAGCTCCTTAAAGCGGCACCCGTTCGTCCCTCGTCGTAGTCGTAGTCGTAGTGCGTAACCAGTCTTACGCTTTGACCTCCAAGGTGGTGCCGGTGGGGGAGATTTCTCCCTGTGCGTTGTTGAACAATAAAAAATTCGCAGCGTGCGCTTAAACTAAAAGCCGAATTCTTCTGTCTCTCATTCCCCATTAGCAGCCATTGGCATTTCTCCTATGCGTGATTAAACAATAAAAATTTTGTTCAAAACGCCGTTGATTGATGAAATAAACCAACTAAAAGACGCCAGATGTTTTCTAAAAGCAAAAACGAAAAGACGCCAGATGTTTCTAAAGCAAAACGAAAAGACGCCAGCTGCTTAACGAAAGACGCCAGGTGTTTTCTAAAGCAATGGTTTTATAATCAAAACCATATCGCGATACAGGTTTGTAGTTGACGATGCTCGTTGCCGTCGGTGTGTGCTCGTATGGATAAGGATGCCGCTGCAACCAGTGCAAGAACCACTTAGCTTACATTTCACCGACCACAAAGCGGTCATAATGAAAGGACAACGGAAACCAGCAATAAAAGTTTGATAAAACATTTAATCAATCGTTCCACGTCATTTTTATCGGGCGAATTAACGGAAGAAATTTCACGGTTTAACCGATGATTACTTTCCAGGAGCTTCGCCCAATCTCATCATCATTCACCTCGTGGATCTGCCGTCAATTTTTTAGATGTGAAGCATCTTATGGCGAAGCTTAATCCGGTGGTGGTGTGCGGCGTGGCCTCCCTTACTGCGCATGCGCAAACCCTTTAAAAAAAATAAAAATAAAAAAAAAACTCTCCTCCCCCTCTCTCTCCCTCTAGGCATCCCTCCCCGCGGCAACCACATCCTCACTGCGCATGCGCCTCCCCTCCTCTCTCCCCTCCTATGCTCCCCCCTCTCTCCTCTAGGAATCCCTGCCTGGGCTCCCACTGCGCATGCGCGTCCCCCCTCTCTCACCTCTCCTACGCTCCCCCCTCTCTCCTCTAGGCATCCCTGCCCACAGCGTCCACACCCCACTGCGCATGCGCGTCCCCCCCCCTCTCTCTCTCTCCTCTCCTACGCTCCCCCCTCTCTCGCCTCGTGACGCCGACGCAGGCAGCGTCTGCTAGCGAGTTTCTTGAATTGAAAAAACCGACTGCTCGCGCTGCACAACCGTTCACTGTCCATCGCGTATATATGGCAATGGATCTTGACCTCCAAGGTGGTGCCGGTGGGAGATTTCTCCTGTGCGTTGTTGAACAATAAAAATTCGCAGCGTGCGCGTTAACTAAAAGCGCACTGCGGGTCTCTGTGTACAGTCGGAATCTTCTGTCTCTCATTGCCCATTAGCAGCGATTGGCATGTTCCAGTAGGAAACACCGCTCCATCACTGCGTGCTTTGCCGCCTCCTCAGTTTTCTCTCCTGCGCAACGCTGCGATAGCGCCAGCGTCAACGCCACGGCCAGTGTAAGCGTTAGCGCCCGCTGCTTCACATCTACACATGGTTCCCTTTAGCGGGAGATGGTGTAATTTTTTTATTGTCTAGCATTGTGAGTCAGGTATCCACCGTCGAATCAACAAGCTCCTGGGTCTCTTTCTTTTCGGGACGGCTTAGAGAAAGGCAGTGCAGGAGGAGATAGCCAGACCGCTAAAAGACTAGAAGGGAGGATGCCTCGTATTAGCTGGGTTTAATCGCGTAGGGTCAACTTCTCTCCTGTTGGTGAACACTTTAAAGGGCCCCCTGACCAGGTTGGGGCATTTCGAGCTGACAGTTGTAATTAATGCATGCACTAGGCGCTCATGATCACGTCTGCCAAGATTTACAGCGCTAGGCATCGCGGAAAGACATGAAATTTCAAACTGAACGCCGCTCGCCCTTATTCTCGCGGGCGCGCGCCTCAAGATGGAGGGGATGATGTGCAACAAGAAATGGCCCTGCTCTTACGCCACGGCTTTACGTAGACATTGGTGCTCTGACGTCACTCACCTAACACTCTTAATCAAGTCCTGCTTGAATGCTCGCTATATCCAGGCGATCAGGCGAAAAATGTCCTGTTTCCTTGCCATATTCAGCACTTTAAGCGGGACCTAATTGAGAGCTAGCGTAGCACTTGACATTGCGAGAATTTTTAAGGCGAAAGCCTTTAATGTCTCATGCTCACGTCCGTCCGGCGTCCGTCCGTCCGGTGTCCGTCCGGCGTCCGTCCGTCCGTCCGGTGTCCGTCCGTCCACACCCCCACTGCGCATGCGCCAACCCATTAAAAAAAATAAAAAACCTCTTCTCCACCTCTCTCTCCTCTGAGGCATCCCTCCCGCGGAGGGGCCACACCCTCACTGCGCAGGCGCGTCCCCTCCCTCTCTCCCCCTTTTACGCTCCCCCCCCTTTCTCCTCTCCTACGCTTCCCCTCTCTCCTCTAGGCATCCCTACCCGCGGCGTCCACACCCCCACTGCGCATGCGCGTCATCCCCCTCTCCTACGCTCCCCCCTCTCTCGCCTCGCGACGCCGACGCAGGCAGCGTCTGCTAGCGAGTTTCTTGGTTGAAAAAACCGACTGCTCGCGCTGCACAAACGTTCACTGGCCACCCCGTATATATGGCAATGGATCTTGACCTGCAAGGTGGTGCCGGTGGGAGATTTCTCCTGTGCGTTGTGGAACGATAAAAAATTCGCAGCGTGCGCGTTAACTAAAAGCGGACTGCGGGTCTCTGTGTCCAGTCCGAGTCTTCTGTCTCTCATTGCCCATTAGCAGCGATTGGGATGTTCCAGTAGGAAACACCGGTCCATCACTGCGTGCTTTGCGCCCCCCAGGTTTCTCTGCTGTGCAACGCTGTGATGAGCGCCAGCGTCAACGCCGCCGCCAGTGTAAGCGTTAGCGCCCGCTGCTTCGCATCTACACATCGTTCCCTTTAGCGGGAGATGGTGTAATCTTTAAGACGAAAGCCTTTAATGTCTCATGCTCACGTCCGTCCGGTGTCCGTCCGACCTCCGTCCGGCGTCCGTCCGTCCGGCTGTCCGTCCGTCTGTCTGTCTGTCTGTTCGTCCGTCCGTCCGTCCGTCCGTCCATCCATCCATCCATCCGTCCATCCGTCCGTCCGTCCGTCCGTCCGTCCGTCCATCCGAGCTCTGGCACGGAGCCAGGTGGCCGCCAGGATGAGCAGACCGAACGCCGGTCGCGTCGGACTCTATAGCGCTCGCGCTTTGCTTGCGTAGCGTCGCTGTGCCCAGAGTTTGCAATCATTCTGATGGACGCCGTCTCAATGGACCCAGGCGTTCACGGAATACACTTTCCAATTTACAAAGGGTCCGTCAATTTAAGAGCTGGAACGCGGATGGCGTTTGCGCGATGCACAAAGCGCGAGAAAATACTAACGCATGCGGCCGGAGGAAGATGAGTCTCGCGTCTAGCTGCGATTAGCGGTAAAAAATTAAAGAAGAAAACACGCACCCATTCGGTTTGTGTCTTATCTCACTGAGAGTTTAAAAGAAAAAAAAGACATGGCATAATCAGTGGAATGGCCACACTCTTTCGCCGAACACACTTTGGAATGTACAAAGTGTCCTTCAATTTTCAAGGCGCCATGTGTAAGGAGGGGAGAAGAAGAGGAGAGTGGCGTCCATACCCGAGGACGCGCCGAGCGGCTTCTACAGACGGTTGTCCAGTGTCCCGAGGGAATTGAAGAACCGCCCTGTAAACCTGGGTGTGGCTGTGGGAAAGAGAACAGGGAGGTCCCCCTGTGTAGCCGCGGGAAGATGGAGAACGAATGCAAAACCGTGGAGAGCTGTCAGTGGAAAGGAGAGTGTGGATCAAAAGAAAGAAAAATGTGATGTTCACGCGGCTTTTGTTTTGTTTGTAATTTACTTCTTAAAAGGCCCCTCACTCCTCCCGTGTAGCCATCGCAAGCCTAATTCCTTCCCTGCCTTGTTCGGTATCGGAGCCGGAAGATAACATGACGCATACGCATCAACACTCCACACGCACGTATGTCATCAATGTTGTGTCTTTTCGGCGTTCTCGGTTGTGTATTGCCTGTTTCTGGGGGATGAATCCCCTCAGGGCGCGTACGTTTGAAAGACTGGCCCGGATCATGTATTCTTACCGCTATACACCGCGTCGCACCGCTGGAACTACTGTCAGAGACGATGCACCAAAAACACACCAAGCGTTGTCAGGGCTGGCGCCGGCACGCGGGAACGGCGCGAAGACGAACGCAAGCGAAGCGGAGTCCGATTAGTGTATAGCATCTCGCTGCGATTCGAAATAAAAAAAATAAAAATAAAAACGCGCTCACATTCCGTTTGTGTGTTTTATTATTTCGTTCAGCTTTCATTCATCTGTTGAACAGCAGGTTACACAAATTACAGATGTCGCCTCGAATAATTCTCGCAATGTCACGTGCTATACGCTCTCAATCAGGAACCGCTTAAAGTGCTTAATATAGCCATGAAACAGGACATTTTTTCGCCTGATTTTCTGGATGTAGCCAGCATTTAACCAGGACTTGATCAAGAGTGGTGAGTGACGTCATAGCACCAATGTCTACGTAAAAGAGCGGCGTAAGAGCCGGACCATTCCTTGTTGCACGTCATCCCCTCTATCTTGGGGCGCGCACCCGCGAGAATAAGGAAAAGCGGTGTTCAGTTTTAAATTTCACGTCTTTCCGCGTGCTTACGTTGCAAATCTTGGCATGCGTGATCATGAGCGCCCAGTGCATGCATTAATTACACTTGTCAGCTCGAAATGCTCAAACTTGGTGAGGGGCCCTTTAAAGTGTTCACCAACGGGACGCGATTAGACCCAAGGTATCCTCCCTTCTGGTCTTTTAGCGGTCTGGATATCTGTTCATGCACTGCCTTTCAAAGCCGTGCCAAAAGAAAGAGACCCAGGAGTGTGTTGATTCGACGGTGGACACTTGACTCACCATGCTAGACAATGAAAAGAAAGATCATGCTCTGCGAACCGTGCGGGAAATACATTGCTACGTTCAACCGTTGGCGCCTTTGTGCAATCATAAACAATAACATTTTCTTGCTTTCTGTCGTAGATAAAGGTCGCGCACGTCTTTGTTTGAAATTATTTGAATTTGTGTAAAAATTTATTGTGCCTATACTTACGATTTTGGAGGCCTAAAACGGTGTTTTACCTGCCTATTTTTGGCGCCTAAAACGCGCTTTTTTAGTGCCTAGAAAACCGGCCTCTACTCATTACTAAGTTGATAGGCTGTGTCGCAAGAGCTCCTGTCCCATTTTTAAATACCTACGGGGACACTGTTCCATTGTGCAATAGAGCGTACACATCAATATCATCAATAAATGGCCTCAGCATGCCAAAACAATAAGGCACAGGAGATATTTTTATGACTAAGAGCATTTTCCCATTCGGCAAGAGTCAAGTACTTAACATCATTTTGTCAGTAAAAATGTGTACATCAGTTGCTGAACCGTCAATGCGTAAAACCTAACTTAATGATCATATTGAATACACAGAATGTAGTGAATGGATAGGAAATTGTGCCACCTTTTACCACAAACACTGCTAATTGACGTGATCACAAACGTGTATGCCACACATTAATTTGTGTAATACACTGAGTTAAATGCAAAAGCTAAAAAAGAGATGATGTCAACAATGCATATGACATAACAACAGTGTATGGCGCACAAATAATCATTCTTATAACAGCAGCAATAAATTATTCGATGATGGTGTAAAATCGGCTTTATTAATGAATAAAGCACAATTAACCGAATGTGACGCAGAATACGACAGAACGTGATCGCACAAGGTGTAGCTGATTGCTGCTGCAGCAACGCAAATTAAAATTCTGCATGAATGCTCTCCAGGTCCCGTCAAAGAAACTGCACTGGCTTCCGCATGAGCTGGCGCGGTCTCAGGGCCGATGTCTTGCCCAAACAGCAGTTAAGAAAAGCTGCATACAACAAAAAGCAAGTAAGCTACGTATGACTTAAACAACAAATAAGACAGATTGGCAATTACAGACGTGATAAAATGCTGTCATGTATATATAAATAACAATCAATCAAGCGTTGCCCTTCATCTGTCAGCGACAGGCCGGCATAGTTGTAAGCATGCTTGCTTACAACTATGTCGGCCTGTCGTTCGCTCGCGCCCACACACCCACACACGAGCTGTAACCCGCAGACGAACAAGATTACCCAAAATAGGGCGAGTCACTCTGGCGTACGATTCGCACCGGCGCGTCCTCCGTATAGTTTCGCGTTCGACCAAGATTCAACAACCAGCGAACAACTGTCATATTTAACGTTTCAATTACAATTCTAAAACGTTCCAGTGGAAATCAGGCACTTAATTTATTTCACTTATCGAATGAAGTATACGTTATCCGAGCGTGCGACGTTCTTATAACTGCTTCCTAGCTGCAACGAAGGTGGCGAGCAGATCCGGCTATTGTTGAAACGAACCGTCGGCGAAAACATAAAAGAGTTTGTTTCACGAAACACTGATGGAAAATATGCGGAAAACACTTGATGCTGGATAACAGCCAGTACGGAAAAGCTGGAAACGCTACACAAAACGCCCAACGATCACCGCCGGCCTGCCGATCGAGCGATCAAGCCAATCAAGCCACCGCAGCAACCGCGGACTGTTGCGGCGCAAGGACATGTTTCAACATGAGCGACACGTATGTTCCGGCGTAATAAGGGCGAGCTATATTTATATACACCATTTACCGCTTGCGGTACGCAGATCTCGGAAGAGCTTGAGCGTGTTTTCTATCACGCAACGCTCCTACATTTTCTTTCAGTTTGAAAACTGCCCTTAAGACACGCACGAAAAAGTGGCCCCTTTGAGTACCCACTCGTTATGTGGAACGAAAAAAAAAAAACGCTGGGAACACCTTGGGTCAGACGCCACCGCATGGCAGGAGACGCAGAGGGGTCACTCCACGCACAGCAGTCTAAAAGAAAAAGAAATGTCTTAGAGCATCGGGTTCTGCATTTTTGACACTCGCAGCGTGTTGCGCAAACACAAAGACGTAACAACCGTGACAGCACGCATGTCCTGTGTATACCTGCGCGTTCTCGTCGAGCGTCCGTCTTTGTGCTTCAGCGGCACGCTACGAGTATCGAGCTGCTTGTCGTTCTTCGTGTGACATTCCGATTTCTTGCTATCGCATTCATTGCCTCGTCCTTGCGCGAAACTGTGACTTTTTCTTTTGCTTCATGAAATGACTTTCTTCTTCCTAAAGTGGTCATCCCGTAATGAGCTCCCTTAATGTATACGAAAGTGTGCAGCCGTGAAATCGGAACAGTGGCTCTGTTTGTCGCAAGAAAGCACGAACCACTGCACAGTGAACATTTGGCGTCATTTTTCAATGAAAACGAATGAGTGGGGAATCTATCCGTAAATATGTTGCGTCCTTACTGGCAATAACTAAAAAAATCAAATCGATAGTGTGCATTTTTTCGACGTCATTTCGACAAGCGGACTTGTCTTCTTCAAGGCTGCAAATGCAATGATTGTCGACGCTGCAGATCGAACAATGCCGATACAAATGTCCCACTCCATGATTAGACACTTCGACCGGTAAGCCTTTTGTTGCACCAAAGAAAACAGGTACCATTAAAATCGTACCTTTATAAGCTGCATGCACCTCGTTCACAGCTGCGATTTGAGGAAGTCGCGTGCCCGCTCAGCTTTTGCAGGACACAAACTGCTGGTTATCTTGTCCTCACTGCGTGACGGTTAACAACTTTTGTTGCAGCA